>VZTO01003235.1:29004-40787 GCA_013400615.1 Syrrhaptes paradoxus | reverse complement strand
TGACAGAGCACTGGAACAGGCTGCCCAGAGAGGTGGTGGAGTCTCCTTCTCTGGAGACATTCAAAGCCCGCCTGGATGCGTTCCTGTGTGATCTGATCTAGGTGTTCCTGCTCCGGCAGGGGGATTGGACTAGATGATCTTTCGAGGTCCCTTCCAATCCCTAACATTCTGTGATTCTGTGATTCTGTAACTACAAACCAATCAGTCTCACCTCTGTGCCCGGCAAGATCATGGAGCAGATCCTCCTGGAGATTTTGCTGAAGCACATGGAAAATAAGGAAGTGACTGGTGACAGCCAACATGGCTTCACCAACGGAAAATCATGCCTGAAATGTTTAGTGGTCTTCTATGATGCGGCTACAGCATTGGTAGATAAGGGAAGAGCAAATAATGCCATCTACCTGGACTTGGACAGTCCCACATGACATTCTCGTGTCTAAATTGGAGAGATGTGGATTTGACAGTTGGACTACACGGTGGATAAGGAATTGGCTGGATGGTCACACCCAAAGAGTTGTGGTCAATGGCTCAACGTCCGAGCGGAGACTGGTGAAAAGTGGCATTCCTCAGAGGTCAGTACTGGGTCCAGTGTTGTTTAACATCATTGTGGGAGACATGAACAATGGGATTCACTGCACCCACAGCAAGTCTGCTGATGACACCAAGCTGTGTGGTGTGGTGGAAATGTGGGAGTGAAGGGGCCTGGACAAGCTTGAAATTCAACAAGACCAAGTGCAAATGAAATTCAACAAGGCCAAGTACGAGTTTCTGCACCTCGGTTGGGGGAACCGCAAGCACAAGTACAAGATGGGTGGCGATGGACTGAGAGCAGCCCTGATGAGAAGGACTTGGGGGTGCTGGTTGATGAGAAGCTCAACGTGAGCTGGCAATGTGCGCTTGCAGGATAATTGTCCTTTCCAAACTAAACTGTCATTTTATTGTTCCAGAATCATACCTGTACTGCAGTGTATCAACATAAGAGCATAAAGGTACCTTTCCTTCAAGGCACAGACAACTTTGCATTTGTCCCATTGATTTTTCAATTTTCCACAAAAGACAGATATTTCCTATTACCCTGCACAATCCAAAGAATCCTGATAACTGTTGGACTTTACTGTTAATCAGTAGCACTGTTAATGAAGCAAAAAAAAAGTTGAAGAGATGTGTATTGTTGTCTTAAATAATTAGTTTTGAAAGTAGACAGACAAATCTGGTGAGACAGGGATGAAGGGAATGCAGACATTCTAGATAAAAGTAGTAATTATTGGATATCGTATTATTGTATTCCTTAGTCCAATAAGATTCCACTCAGTGCTAAAAATGACCATTACTGAAATACCTTGTCATTGTCAAGCTCATAATTTGATAAATTCCTCTAACTGTGTTATTTAGGTGTGACCCTCTCCCTGATTTCCTCTTGCCTACTCTATTGCTTTCAAATGAACTATCTTCAAAACTAACCATCTGCACAATATTTCATTACCTCCACTCATTTTCTACCACTTCCCAACTGCCCTTTTTCACTTTGCCAAAGAACTCTTCTGCACCCTGCACTTGGCACTACTGACTTTTACTTGTCAGTCCTTCCCTGCACAGTTGCCCCGTCCCTGCCATTCCCAACACAAGAAGGCAATAGAGCAGGAGGATGCTGTCTGGGACAGATAAGAAACATGGCCTCCGTTTTGTCTCAAACAGCTCGGACAGAACGTGTCTGCAGAAAATGAGCAAGGTGGAGGGCAGAACAAGCCCTGCAGAAATAGGTGTTTCTGTGTTCTGTTCTCTTCTGTGACTGGACAACAGCAAGTTGCTATGTTTCTTTCTCTGGTCAAGTGACAGGTGACAGGTCCACCTGCTGAGGGGGTGCATGGTTGCTGGGGACTGGGGTCTGGTTCCTCGACAGGGAGCCAGCCACCCCTTGAAAGCAACCTGGATGCAGGGCTGTTGCTGCCCCAGAGGTGGTCCTGGACAAACCAAACCATCTAGAAGGTGAACATGAACACCTACCTTTGTTGACCCACTACCTGTGGACCAAGACTGCTATGCAAGACCTCAGCACTGGGTCCAAGGTGATACACCTCTCTTTCTGTCTCTGTCACTCTCTCTCTCTCTGCCCCCTCTTTTCACTCTCTCAAATATTTTCTACTCTATTTTCTTTTCTGATAAATGCTACCTGATTTTAGCCCTGGCCAATTGGTAAGCATTACCAGGTGATTAACCCCGAACAGTTGATAAAGAAAGTTATATGTAAAGTTACTCCTTATGCGTAACATTTTTAGTAGTTAGTAAAGAAGTCCCATAAATTTGCCTCGCATTGTTGCTCTGAGTCATTGTCCAACTCCACCGACTCTGCAGCCGTGATGAGCAGGGATCGCCAACTTGGTCCATGGTCCTTTTCAGGGGATCACAATAGATTCACCTCCCTCATCACCCACCAAACAGGGTGAGACATTCTCAGACGTTCAGAGTTCTGGCAAAACACAGATCCAGCATATTTCACAATGATTTAGGGTAGAGGTATGCAATAAAAGAGCCTCAGCTGGTATCTCCAGCTTCAGAAATTCTTCCTCCAGCATCTTACCCCTTTTTGCCTGGAATTGTTCTGAGACAGACTTGATGCCTCAAACAAAAAAGTTTGGTACCCTCCACTTTCTTCATTATTTCCTGTGTGGTTGTAGAGGGGAGAAATGTTGGTGAGGAGGCAGATAACGAAAAAGGAGTTGTCAACTTCCAGGTGCGGTGCCAAAATGCACCCTTCCTCCTCCCACTTCTTCAGTGTCTCCCATAGCTGCATCATAGATAGAGGAGACTCATAGTGGGGAAAGGAAGGACAGGTGTCACTATACCATCCCCTCCATTACCAGCTGGGCATCATCTGCTGCGGCTTTAATTTTAATTTTGACAGCAGACATTCTTCCTTTTTGCTTTTAGACCGTGGTATCTCACACTTTACCATTAGTACTATATAACTCACTGCATGCTTAATGTTCTAGTTTGTCCTAAAGGGGGAGGTGGTAGGACCGAATATCTGTAGAAATTAATCATGATAAATTTGCCCTTAATGTCCCATCAGAGTAACATGAACAGCAACTGCAGGCTACCAACTCTGACAAAGTCTTGATCCACCTGCCTTCATGGTTTCCAGAGAAGTTTACATTCCTGATCTCTAAATTTTTTTATTAACAAAAGCAAGGAAATAATTTCTTGCTTGTGACACCTATCACATAGTCCTCACTTTCCTGAGGACAGTAAGATCTGACATAGTATCTGTGCATATAGGAGCAATACAAGTCAAGGTATAGTAGTCTTAAAGCACTATTAGTGGTTGTATATACTGCCTATCCCCACTGGTGCTTCTTTTCATCAATCAACTGCTTTTCCTTTCTGCCCCTTATGTGTTTTTTACAGCATGCTCATATGATGTAGAGAAAGTTTTTCGTCTCAGGTGGACATAATCCTATTGAGATATGAAACATTTAATATTGTGCAGCAAGAAAGGCTCATGTATCAAGGATGTCATTTCTGTCTAACCTGATCCTTAATTCTACTTAGATTCTATACATAGTTGAACTAGACAAAAGTTAAGTGACAGGCTGAATTTAAGTAGCATATACATACATTCAGTTTCTTTTTGTGACTAGCTTCACATTTTTACAAGACATAACAAGCTCACCTGTTGCACAGCACTAGCTGAATTGGTAATTAGGGTGCCAGAAATACTAAAGAAAGAGCAGTACAATTTTAATTGTGCAACCTGCTACGGCTGTAGCAGTAGAACGCCTGTACATGACAGAGTTTATTGCACCATATTACATTAAAAGTGACTTGAAGCTATTAAGGTATTAACAGTCTTGCCAACAAGCTTTTTGTAAAGACAAATTTCTACATTTTTAACATCTCTGTTTGACAAAAGCAAACAATGCCAAGCATGAGAAACTGGTGCTGGGCTGTTTTTTCAATGGGAGAGTCCTCTCTACACATCATGCAATAATGCTGTGAGGAGTAAGCGGGTCACACTGATCACATGAGCTCAGATAGGGAGCTCCAGTCACCCATGGACTTTACAAGGGATCCAGAACTGGCCAGAAGGCAAAGATTTCAGAATGTCACGAGAGGAGGAGGTAACATGCTGAAAAATCCCCATGTTGGGCACCAAAAATGTCTGTCATGGTTTAACCCCAGCTGAAAATAAGCACCAGACAGCCACTTACTCTCCCTCAGGTGGATGGGGGAGAGATTCAGAAGAATAAAAGTGAGAAAACTCCTGGGTTGAGATAAAGACAGTTTAATAAGTCAAGCAAAAGCTGCACAAGCAAACAAAGCAAAACAAAACATTCATTCATTACTTCACATCAGCAGGCAGGTGTTCAGCCATCTCCAGGAAAGCAGGGCTCCATCGTGCATAATGGTTACTCAGGAAGACAAACACCATCACTCCGAGTGTCCCTCCCTTCTTTCTTCTTCCCCCAGATTTATGTTCTGAGCATGACATCATACGGTATGGAATATCCCTTTGGTCAGTTGGGGTCAGCTGTCCTAACTGTCACCTCCCAGCTTCTTGTGCACCCCCAGCCTACTTACTGGTGGGGTGGTGTGAGAAGCAGAAAAGGTCTTGACTGTGCATAAGTACTGCTCAGCAATAACTCAAACATCCCTGTTTTATCAATACTGTTTCCAGTATAAATCCAAAACACAACCTCATACCAGCTACTATGAAGAAAGTTAACTCTATCCCAACCAAAACCAGCACAACAGTGAATTGCAGTAGAATAGATAAGAGTTTCCCAGAGGAACACTTACTGTGTCCTTGATCAGTTTGCCCAAGCCAAACAAAGGGAAAATACCTCTCAGGAATCAGGAAGGGTAGGCAGCCATATGTCACTGTAGTCCTTGTTGTCTATATTCTCCATTTCCTTTTCCACTTTTGTTTAATATTTTTCCCTATTTTTCACTTAATTCGTAATCTAATTGAGTACTGAAGGTAGCTGAGCATGACAGTCCTTCTCAGCAACATTTGGCTGTAGGAGAGCTCTGAGACCTTGGAAAGCAAGTGCCTGAGGGCAAAGAGGTACAAGTGGATCAGAAATGGAAACAGAGGTGAGATTACCTTCACAGGCCCCGAAACTCTACCCCTCATACAAAGCATGTACTTCAGATGTGGAAATATTGCCCAATCTATCTGGTAGAAAATCTCCATTTAGTCTCATATTCACTGCAGGCAGTAATTGCAATCATCATAGAAGTGATGAGGAGGACATTTTAACTACTTAGTTTGCCTTCAGTTGTTGCCTGTGGTCTGTGCAGGGTGAGACTTTGAAAATTTCTGCTCATTAGCAGTATCGAAATTGAAGAAAGTGTTCACCTTTCAATATAGCCCAAAAAAACGATTAAAAGAAAATAACAACTAAGATTTGGTAATTATAGAGAGTTTTTAATCCTATCTTCAAAACTAAATCCTTTTAAATTCTCACAGTAACAATTAATTTAATTTTGATGTTTGCATTGCCTTTTTCAATAGCAGCTGATTCTCTTTTCTTTTAAAAAGTGGTGAAATGTCATGCACAGCATCACAGTAAATGTGGAGAGCTATCTTCCTGCATGCACTTCTTTATTAACTTTTACCTTCATTATCCCATTGATAATAAAATGCTACCGGATTTGAAATTAAATTGGACACTGGACATTTCTTAAAATTCATATGATGAATATTACATTCTCACTGAATAGAGACAATGTATACATTTCTATCCATTTTCCTCACATTTGCACTATCATTGTCCACAATGTGCAAGCTGGACTGTATATTAGTAGTTATTATCTCTTTGTGATGAAAATAGTACAAAATTCTTTGAACTGAAATAAAAACATAGCATTTCACTGTTTCTGCATGACTGAGAATATATTTTTGAGAGTGTAACACACTATTTGTTTTTTAAAGTTAAAAATAAAAGTCTTTGTATCTTTCTCTGAAAGTATTACTGTTGTACTGTCAGGAAAGATTACTGTCCAGAACTGAGCAGCTATGTGGTTTATCCTGTGCAGATACACCGTAACATTTGATTATGAAAGAAAGAGAGAGCTTCTGAAGATGGAGCATTAGCTTTGCTTTAAGCATGTTTTGTCATTCCTTTTTCTTCTTCAAGTTTATTTTTCATTGAAAAAATAGAAACAGAACTGTACCTTCTTAGACTTTGCTCACACAGAATACAAACTGTTATAAAAATAAAATACTATTAGCAAATAAAACAAGGCCTGATATAAAATAAATACATTGGTTTCATCATTTTAGACAAAAATGTATTCCAGTTTATATAATATGTCATGTATGAAAAAGTACGTAATCAAAGTTATTTTAGTGTATTTTCATGCACGAATAGTTCATATCTTATATCAATGAAATTAGTACTTTTTTTGGCAATGAAGTTTAGAATTAAAATATTTTAACGTATTCAATATGTCCTGAAATCACTTGTAGAATCTAAATCACTTTAAAAGCTCATAAATATGAATAATCTTTTTTACTCCCATTAGGTTTGTTTGACTTTTGTCTTTAAAGATAACAAAAAATGAATCATCCAGCAATGTATCAGTCACGTGAGATTACAGCCGTACTACTAGGAAATATAATTAACAAGAAATTGTAATACTTATAATTAAAAATAATTTTCAGTGACAAAGGGTAGATAGCATACTTAATACCTTTTCAAAAATCTAGATTGCTTATTCAGATGGAATTGTTCTCTTGAAAACTGTGGAAGAGGTTTGAGATTAAATTCTAGATAATTACTTCCAATGCAATTTTCTAAATTTCCACTGTTGGTAAAGTGTTCTGATTGGAAAAAAACACCAGCAAAGTTTTTTCAAAACTGTCTGAAAAGTTTGGAGCAGTAACAATTGGTTCCATACAAGGTGCCTGTCAGGTGCTGTGCAAAGGTTTCAGTCAAACTTTGCAATTATGCATTTCATGAAATTACTAAAATATCACTAACTGCATCAACAGATGAAAATTATACATAGACCTAATTATATGGAGTCATCTGAATTATTAATGCAAAATAATACATAAAATTATTTTTGCTTACAAGTGTGTACATTTGCTCCTAAATGAAAAATTAATACACATCACTTTATGGAACTGTTACTTGCTTTTCCACTTGAGACTGTTCCACTACTTCGCCACATGCAGTAGTCGCTTCCCAGATTTTCCTAAGAGAACAGTTTTTATATATGCTTCAGGGTGGGTAACGCAGAGGTATTCCAAGTCTTTTTGACTTTCATTTCTGAAACTTATATCTACAGAATCAGTCTCTTTTGGTACCTCTCATTTCTCCATGGTTTCAGAAAATACCTTTGAAGATGAGGAAATGGTACTTCCTAATGTCAGTGTCATCGTGGAACTTTCCTTGGAGTTGACCATAGCACTCTCCTCCATCATAACTTGTTTACCTAAAAAGGAGGTAAAAGATCTTCTGAGTGCCTTGGGACCATGCTGAAATCTTCACTTTTAGGTATTCCATCAGAGATTTAAGGACAAATTCTTTGACTTCCCTCCCTGGCCCCCAAGAAAATCTCAGTAAATAGACATGATGTATGTTAGAAGTAGCTCAAAAGTCCAAAGGCATTAAAAAGGGGGAGGCTTTCACCAAACACAAAAATAAATATTTTCTTTTCTTTACTTTCTAACCAGTTGGGACAAATTACTAAGAAAAATAAAAAAGAAAGTGTACTCAGAGCATATTTGTGTACAATAAAGTTCCTAGAAAGGAGAAGAGCCAAAGGAAGCTCTACAGCTCTACCTCAAGCTTACAGAGTTGTTGGGTACAGAGGAGCAGGGACTAAGGGCTTGTCTTGCAATGTTTGAAGCTGATTACTCTTAATTTCATCGGTAAAATGTTTCTTGTTGTATTATTTTCTATAAACACTATTTCTTCCATTAGTGATGTAATAAGATGCTCATAATCCAGGTTTCACAATGCATCTATAATATGCATCAAACAGATGTGGATCTGCTTGCATAAATTTACATAGCTTACACACTATCACAGGATGACTGAGGTCAAAGGGACCTCCCATCTAGACTAATCCCCTCCTCAAAGCAGGGCCAGCTAGAACAGGTTGCTCAGGGTCTTGTTCATCTGGGTTGGGGTATCTCCAAGAATGTAGGCTCCATATACTAAATTACTATTTCATCTTAAAACCTCATA
Source organism: Syrrhaptes paradoxus (assembly GCA_013400615.1). Classification (NCBI taxonomy): domain Eukaryota; kingdom Metazoa; phylum Chordata; class Aves; order Pterocliformes; family Pteroclidae; genus Syrrhaptes; species Syrrhaptes paradoxus. Next base: position 32,586 of record VZTO01003235.1, on the reverse strand, counting down.
CATGCCAAAAAACCTGATCAAACTAGATGCATTCAATCAGCTCCATCATTAACATTTATACAGGTTAGACATAGCCCAATATCTCTAAAGGACTAAAAAGCTCCTTTTCCAGAAATTTCATTCTGGGGGAGAAGCCTGCCATGATACAGAATCACACAAATGTTGGCCACTAACAGGCAAGTGCTGATGGGAGGAACACACTTTCCTCAGCTCTACACAGTGATGCAGTTTCCCTGGCTCCTCAGAGCTGGTGCACAAGCTTTAGGAGCTAGAGGAAGCACGAAATACTGGACATTGAACACTGAAGAACTACAGAAGGAATTAGTGGATTTGTGGGGAAAGCAATGTGAAAATCCTGACTATCCCAGCTAAATCTAACTCAACTGAAAAGTTGTCAGCAGAACGGAAAATGAATAAATTAGGTGTTTTCTCAAAGTGGCACAGTAAATCAAGAGAAGAGCCACTAGATCTCCATAAACCTGTACCTAAATCTAGAGTTTAATTTATAACAGAGTTTGATCCTTTCTCTTAAAGATGCCTTCTTCCTTTTCACTCAAACCACTTTGAATAAGAGAACAGGAGATTCATGTTTCATTTACTAAGAATCTCTTTCTCAGCTAAATAAAGCACGTAATTTTGAAAGACAATATTTACCAAAAGTTTTCACCATGCAGTCACACCTAAAATGACACAGCTCTTTAATTTTAATTTCCTACCTATAATAAAATATAGCTCATCAGAAGATTCAAGCAGTTTGCAAAGGAAATACCTTTATACCTTGCACATCTATAGACAAAAGTAACAAATTGGTGACTGCTGGTAGGCTTTAGTGGTATCCAGGGTATTCTAAGTTCATTTTATTACTCTGTATATGTTAGCATTCAAATGTAAGTCTAACTATTCATCCTTGGCATCCCACAAGTCTAAGTTCTCAAGACAAAAACAAAACAAAACAAAGCATGATTATTTGTAGTTTAATATGGCTCTTCTTGCAAACATAAAACGCGAAGTCATGGAAAATTGTTTTACCATCTGTTCAGCAAGGTCTTAGACTTTAAAAATTTAGGTAAGCTGGACAACTGTCCAGAATTTTAAGTGCTCATCACACCTGATCTTCAGGGGCCTTCATCTTTATTCAAAGTTTTTCTGTCTTTTTTCTCTTTGAAACTTGTGTAACTATTCATGTTTCATTGTATATTATACTTTAATACAGTCTTTGAACAGGAAACAAATTAATCTTTCTTGTAAAATTTTATAACATTTGTCTCAGCTATTCTACAGCAACACAGTTGATCTCTGTGGTATGGAGTTGTAAGATAACTTCAGGCCTTTCATCTGACTTCAGCTACAGATAAAGGTGGAATGACTCCATTGAGTTACTCTTATTTTACTGGTTTTACTGATTCTTACAGAACTACATTCACCTAATGACAATGGTTTTTTTTATGTTTATTTACAGAAGCTTAATGTAAATTGATGCGCTATGCATGAGGTCCCTGTGTTTGTAACTGCAGTTTTACAAGGTGAAAAACAGCACAGGACCTTTCTCCTTATCAACATTTCTATCCCAATAAAATAGAATTTCCCAACATTTTGTCAGATCACATCCTACCATGGGCCCCATTTTCACTCGCACTAGCTGAACATCAAGGGACAAAAGTAGCACAAGCAATCAAGAACCATTTGAAGAAAGGGCAAGAGAATAGTGAAGTCAGATGGCATATAAGGAGGAATATCATTTGCAGTCTTCTGAAAGTACATCTCAAAGGCAGAGCACCAGCTACAGGGACCTGTAGTGTGGTCACATTTGTATTTTGCATGCTATACAGACTAATGAGGTTTGGGAAATAAATGTCCACACAGAGAAAACAGTATCAGTGTCCATAAGCCAGAAACACACCATTGTGGCAAAAAAATGCAACAGTCCTCTGGCTGCATTAGGAAGACAGTTGCTAGCAGCCCAAGGGAGGTGATCCTTACCCTCTACTCAGCACTGGTGTGGTTGCATCTGGAGTGCTGCATCCAGTTCTGAGCTCCTCAGTGCAAGAAAGGTAGGAACTTACTGGAACAACTCCAGCAAAAGTCCATGAAGATGAGGAAGGGATTGGAGCATCCTTCATGTGAGGACAGGTTGAGAGTGACAGGAATGTTCAGCAGGAAGGCCCAGAGGGAAATACATGATGGGGAGGAATGAGGAAGACAGAGCCTTCATAGTGCCCATTGAGACATGAGGCATTGAGACAAGGAGCACAGATGAAAACACATGAAATTCCATCTGAAGATTCCAAGGGTGGTCAAACACTGAAAGAGGTTGTGCAGAGAGGCTGTGCAGTCTCCAATCTGGAGATATTCAAAACCCAACTGTATGTGGTGCTGTGCAACCTGTTTTACCTGGTCCTGTCTGACTGTGGCAGGTGGACTAGATGGCATCAAGAGGTCCCTCCCAACGTCAGTCATCCTGTGAATCTGTAAAAGGCATAGCTCAACAGTAGGTGACGCCACAAAATCAAGAAGCAGAGGGGACACATGGTTGATATTACTAAAGACACATTTAAGAACCTTACAGGTTCAGATACGTAGTAAAAAAAAAAAAATCTGAGAAGTTCAACTCAGACAATTTTTTTAACCTATCCTTATCTATTTGACACTTCTCATTATCTTGTTACATAACAGGTTCTATACTATTACATCAGCAGTGTCATTCTACAAATTACACAAATCAAAAGCTGACTTATCAGCAAGCATAATGCAAGTAGATACATGTCTGATTATACTGAGCAAGTTGCTCTGTTTTGGGTTTAAATATATTGCCTTTATATTAAACTTTTCTCTCAGATTGAGGGAGTTGAAACCATATTTTTTTGTGTACTTGTAGTAATTTTTCTTTGGCAAAACTAGATTGACTTTTAGCAAACTATTCCCCAACCAAGAGTATATTTTTCATGTTTCATTTTAGCAGAAAAAACAAACAAACAAACAAAACCAAAGAAATAACCTGGGAAAGACAGTGAAAAAATATTTATAGAATTAAACAATTATTAAATTCTGTATGTGAATTTAAGTATTCCTTTTAAGAGGGCTAATCTCCATTCTCGTAATTTATCTGATTAGTAGGAAGACATCATTGCCTGTTCAGTTTTCCATGTTATTCTATAAATTTAAAGCAAAACCATGCTTTTACTATCTATCAGAAGAGTAAGTTAAGACTAGCATTGCACACAAAATGAGATGCAGTTCAAATTCAACAAACCATTCTTTCAAAGGATCCAGGATTACACTGCATTACTCTGAACTGTATGCATATGCATTTTTACTCTGATCCTGGCAAACAAACAGGAATTTTCCTAATACCATTCTTATTTTTGCAAAATATCATTAGGTTATTGTAGTGGGTTAAGCAGAGGGGAGCTAATTTTTTTTCCTTTTCTCCCTTCTCTTCATAAATAGCTAGCAAGAAGCTATGTTTTGAATTCCTGCTCAGGAGAAAAGCTGATAAGAAGAGAACATTTATAGTTATTGCTAGGATACCCTCAAGGACAAATACATTCGGTCTCTCTTCTCTCCACAGACAGAGGGAGGGGG
>VZTO01003235.1:0-28671 GCA_013400615.1 Syrrhaptes paradoxus | reverse complement strand
GGGGCAGAATCACTGTGTATCACATTGCATATTTGTATATAGTATTGTTTCTAATATTATTGTAGTTTAGTTATTAAATTGTCCTTATCTCAACCCACGAGTCCTCTTTGCCATTTACCTCTTTAATTCTCTCCCCTATCATTGGGTGGGGGCAGGGACTGTGTGAGCGGGTGTGTGTGTCTTGGCCCCCAGCCAAGGGCCAACCCGCCACAGTTATCTTACTCATGTAATCTTTGCAGTTTGCTTATAACATTTTTAATTTAACTGTTATTTCAGCTGTAAATACTAATCAAATTAAATTAGTGAAGGCTTTCAAGGACAGTGACAAGTAAAAGAAAAATATATGTACAAATACAATGTGTATATAAAAAGAAAACCCATAAACTACCAATTGCAAAGTCATCTGTGTTACATTTGACACTATTTCCATTATCATCCACACTGTATCTAATACCTCTGTTCTTGGCTATATCAAGAAATATGATTCCTGTCTTTGCGCTCCATCCTCTGAAAAGAAGTAAGTAAAGCACCAGTTCAGCAAATCTGCTGTTTTTTTATCCTTCCTTTTCAGCTATAATTCCAGTGGAGCAATTTTCCTTTTTATCTTCAGTCTCCCTTAAATATATTTGAAGAACAATTTACTATTAGCTGAAAAGTACTCTGCAATTCAATCATTAGTGTATTTTTGTGCCCCTGATTCTCCTTTTAGTATTTTTCTGGTCGTTTTAATGTCTACTTAGCAGACAGCTCGTAGTTTGAAAACGTTACATTAATATTTTACTCTGAGGTCAAAAAAGATGTGCTAACCTGGATTCAAAATTTGAAGATCACCCTTTCACAATCTGTAACTGTCAGAAAGGAATATGGTAGTGTTAAAGAGGAAAAAAAAATCACATATAATGAAAAAAAACCTGTTCTTTATCATGCACATTAAAGTATCACCTATTTATCTGTGTAAGCATTCTTGTAGCTGTCATCATTGCAGTATTTAACTCCTCCCCAACTATTTAAACAGAGTAACGTCTCTAATTGAATTTATCCTCTTATCTCCTTTCTGAAGGAGACACAGAAGGATTGCTGTGACAGGAAGTTAGAAAGGGAAAATATGTAAATAAAATAGAAGGGGTTTTTTATTATAGGACATGTTGAAATTTAAGTGATTCTTATCTGCTGCATCAGTTGGTATCAATCCTTGTCAACAATGAGAATTCTGTCCTCAAAAGCCCATGAGCCTCCCAGGACTGGCTGACCTCTCCACCTGTGCCAGCAACTACAGCCGAATGGAAAGAGAAGTGATCTCTGAAGTTGTGAGGAACTGGTCCATGGAGAACTCAACCTTTGAACTGCATTGCACAAACACACACCCGTCCTTCTTTGTTACTTTTATTCCATCTTTGGAAGCGGTGTTATTTTTTGATCCAACAATTCAGAAATAGCTGTGAGGTATCATCCTATGTAGTCCAGCAACTCACATTCAAAAGAAACAAAAACAAAAACAAAAACAATCAGAAGCCCTAAAACATACCAAACAGCAAACATGCCAAAGCTACCTCTGCATCAACTTTTTAATGGGGATTTTAAGATGTACTAGTTAAAGATATCTTGGAAAGGACTTCTTGTGCTATAAGGTTTGAAGATGAAGTTTTGGAAAGTTAAAAAACTATGGCAGAAATATCTGTAACACAAAAAGTAGTCTGCTTTATCATGCTAAACTTCCCTCAGACACCACAGTCAAAACAATTTTAATAGCTTTTGCCAAAGGTTTTGGGATATTTAAGCTCCTCTGTGTGTAGACTGGATTGGTCAAATGTAGAAAGAACTAATTCACTAACATTACACTGAAGAAAATTTCTATTGTTATATGCTAGGTCTTATTACTTGTCATTTATGACTAGCTATTTATTCTCAAAAATATTCATAAATCCTTAAAGCATTACAAAATTAAGCTTAAACAATGGCTTATAAAAATTCATTCTAGCTGTGTTTTGTTTTCTTTCACCACTTGACATTTATTTTCTCTAGTTTTTAAAAGTTTCAGTCATTTAATTAAAGAAAATCATAGAATCATAGAATCATTAAGGTTGTAAAAGACCTCAAGGATCATCAAGTCCAACCCAACACCACTTAACTCACTAAACTATGTCTCTAAGCACCACATCTAGATGTTTCTTGAACACCTCCAGGGATGGTGACTCCACCACCTCCCTGGTTAGCCTGTTATAATTTCATTTATGAGACATATCACACTCACTGAGTATTCAGTGTTACAAAGAATACATAGCTGGAATTTTTTTTTAAAAATCATTCATTTTATCTCTGTGAATAATGAATACATCAGCCAGAAAAAGAGGGTAGCTTTGTACAATCTTTACGAACAGAAACAAAAAAGACGACTTAAGTTTGGATGAGAATTGGTTTCCAGAGAATAAATTAACCAGCAGCACTAACGATACTTGAAGAATTCTAGCACGTGGTAATTTAGAGAGGTGTGTTCCCCTCAGTATTACATTTGTCTGTTCAAACACTATCAAAACTCATATGCACGTATATATGCACATAAATGTGCATTCCGAATATATTAATGAAATATATATATCTTCCGCTTTTATTAGTATTTTTATTTCATATTTAATTTTCCTTGTTTCCTACTATCATCTGTAGGGAGTTCCTATCTGAGAGCCTACAAAGCTCCAGTTAAAAAATATTGTTCTTAAAGAACCCCAGTAACAAAGTTCTTGAATACATGTGAGCACATTTTTACACGTATATATTTTAGACAGAGTAAGTCAGCAGTAAGTGCAGACAGAACGTCATACATCATTGATGATTATGAGAAGGAGATGAGATGTTTGTAAGTTGAGTTACTTTCAGTGCTTCTGGTTGTTTTCTGATGGAAATTATGAGAATGAAACCCATTAACTATCTACACACAGAAGAGCATGGCTCAGATTACTTCATCCTTATGCCTCCCACGCAGCCAGTTTCAAGAGCTGTCGCATACAGTAAGGTATTTGTTCCTCTATCTGCTCCACTATTCATTTTTCCTCCACCATTCTTTGTTTTTATCCTTTATTTCTATGACTGTTTTGAAAATTGTCTCTTCTTACGAAAACTGTTTAAGAAATTTTCCACAAAACCAAACCAGTGCAACCTTTGGAAAAAAGCCAAACTTGCTTACTAAAAGCTATCTAAATTTCTGATTTCTTTAAAAGGTTCTCTTCTATTACTTAGAATTACACCACTGTTCTAATTTTTCTAGGAGTATAAAGGTTCCCAGAATTACAAATAAAATAAATAGAAAAATAAAAAGGTCTTTTAGTAGGCCTTTTTTTTTGCTTTAACTTCCATTTAGCTTTGCCTATTATTTCAACCTAAATGGCATTATATCAGCAGTTCACCGCTCTACTGCACTGAACATGCTATTTCCTATTTTATTTTCCCCATCCCTTCAGTATATCCTGAAAAGTGGTATTTTAAACCCCCAATGACTTTCCAATTCAGTGTCCCCGTCATTCCAATACTAATGTCATACAGTGCTTATCTCTGAAAACATGAAAAAAAGATGAAAGAGAAAAAGACATTAGAATTCTTTTTAATATATTATGCCATACCATACCACCAGAAGGCTTAGACGATTTACTGCTGTCCTTAGTGATGAAACAGAATCATGTCTTCAGCTCTCCTTGTTTCATGAAAGTTTCCACAGTTATCTGCCTTAGGGATTTTGTTCAATTTTATTTAAAAAAATGTTAATCTTTCATTAATGATTTTTCAGTTTCTAAATTGTTTCTGTCAGCTGCAGCAGTACTATCTTAGAGAGTTCCTAGTTAAGATCTGCCAAAGCCTGGGCTCTTGGCTTGCTGTTATGTGAACCCAGTTCAGCAAAATACTTAAATATAGTTACTGACTTCCTGTATACATACAGGCATATTGACTAAAACTAATTTCATGTCTGAATTTAGAGATCTATACAAATCCCAGCATAAATTTAGGACTGCATTTGCAAAATTCTTATAGAAATAGTGCTGCATTTCAAAAGAGCATGGAAATTTCAACAATGCCAATCTACTTTTTATGAGGCACATTTTGGGGGAGGATTTTTTTGCCTTTGAGAAAGATTTCACAGCAAAGGTACAAACCTTGTACATTGCTGTGTGAATCTTCCCGGTAGGATTAGAGTTTGCAACTTCTTATGCTTTTATAAATAATCTGTTCCTGACACACACATGAGGTTGGCTCATTTTTTCCTTCAGGATATTACTGAAATATTTTCCTTAGCTTTTCACTTGAATTGCTGCAGAAATTGTCTTCTACTGTGTTGCTTAAAGAATATGTGACAAGGGTTCACTGGTTATTATTATTCATATTGCAGGAGTACTATGTAATTCTTCTTGGAATGAAGGCTCTGCTATACCAAGTGTGTATTCTAGTGCCATGCTGTACTTATTTCCCTTGAAGAGCTACAGTTGAAAAAAGAAAACACAGATAACCACTTCGTTGAGTTAGTACACTGGGAAGCATTAACCTTTGCAGGTGGTTTGCACCTCCAAAAGATGAGAAATTGCCTCTGCCATTATCACTAAATTTGCAAGTGGGAGAAGATTCCTGATGCTATATGCTTAAGTTTACTTCAGTCACAAAGATTCTCTACTGGGCCAATTAAAACAAATTATAAGTGAATAACTAGAAAAGACATTAGTCTTTAGTCTGGAATTAGGATTGCTGCCATCAATGGAAAACTCATGCCACTCAGCATGTGAGTTTTATCATCTCTTCCACACTTTACATTAAAAAATGGATTTCTATGATTAACTGTGTTGAAACTCTTTGTGGAATTAGCACAGGATCTAGAAAGATCTTGAACAAAAATACTATTTGAATTTATTACTCATGGGAATTTGTCTCGGTGCGAATACACAACTCTCAGAAACACAAAATCACAGATTCACAGATGGTTGAGGTTGAAAGGGACCTGTAGAGGTCATCTTGTCTAACCCTCCTGTTCAAGCAAGGCCACCTACGATCAAATTTTACTGTCTATGTCTGCTTCAGTCACCTATTTTCTTCACAGTGTTAATGGTAAAATATTCAATAAGGTGCATTTTCTCACCATTTGTTAGGAAGTCATCAATAGTCTTGGAGTTTACTGGAATATTCAATACACTGGAATATTCTGGATCTTATTTAGTTGCTATTTAATACAGCCCTCTGCCTCCAAAAATTTGGCTCAGCTATACAACAAGGTGTTCAGCCCTGCCGAAAGGTTCACTTCCATGCGCATACTTTGATAGCACAAGAAAATGTTGGCATACGTAAGAAGAAAAAAAAATGAACGTCATAACTGGGACAATTGTTCAGCCTTAACCATTTGCTCCACAGTCCAAAAAGTCCTTAATTAATCTTTTGGTGAGTAAGCCAAAAATAATCAACATTATATCATTGTCAAAGCCAGACCACAGTTCCAGGGTTGTCCTCTAGTGCAACTGCATAAAAAAAAAAGAAGTCCATTTAGATGATTGCAGTGATCCTGACCAGAAGACCACTGTGTACAGAGGATTTAGTGATCCACATAGCAGTTAGCCTGAGTTGGCCTGTGTTGCACCTCCAGGCTCTGCTGAGCAGCACAAATCCCTTGGCTGCACAGTAACCTCAGCTAGTGTCTTATAACAGAGGAACCTGAAGGCAGCTCCCACTCAGTACCAGCAATTATGCCACCTCCGTAGTCTTGCCTTTGTCTAAAAGTGCAGCAAGAAGTTCTCATGTGAACATCTTTTATGAATAGAGAGGTTTTTTCTAAGAAAATTACATAACAGCTCAAATGACTAAAAGAAGGAATCTCCCCACATGGACAGGATCTGCAGTGTGACATGGGAAAATCTGTCCAGAGTCTGGCTGATGATGCACAAACGCAAGGTGTCCAGCATCCAAAGGGATGTAAGATTTACTTGCTATCTATATTCCTCTTCTTATTCTGCCTCAGTAAATCAGTTATCTTATTAAGCCATTTGTTGTTGGGTCTTTCTTCTTGAGATCTTGTAAGAGCTCTGCACCATCTCTCTTTCCCCTCATCCCCAGCCCGGTGCAGTACAGTGATACGATGTCTAATCAGTGCAAATCATACAGGCACTAATATTAGTAGGCATGATTTGTTTCATCAAGTTCCTTGTATTAAGACAGCACAAGTACTACACTGGAGTACCACAATATTTTTCAAATACTCAGAACAAGTGAATTTTGAGTAACTTTCCATCTTCTCTCTGCTCCTGGGAAACTTTTCCAAGATGCAGGTTTCTCAGTGTTACGTGTAGCATCTGGGAGCATTACGCAAGGATCTGTCTAAAGGTTAATGGAAGAATACACTTACAATCCAGCAGTCAGGCTCTACAAAATTCAATACAAGGTACTTCTCAAATTAACATTGAAAGTTTTTTCCATGAGATAATTAGACTGCTGATGTTACTCACTTCGAAAGGGCGCTTAAATAATTGCGATGACGTATTCTAAGTGCATTTTGAGACAGTCCTTTATAATTAATTACTCATTTTCATGAATCATGCATCCATCCAAAGTATACCTGTTACCAGTAAGATGGTGCTAATGGAAATTTAATAGCTTGGGGGTTTGTTTTTAGTGCATTGGGAGGTTGAGATTTTTGTCCATCTTTGGTGGACATTATATCTGATTTTTTTCAGTTAGACACCCTGACAGTCTTGATTCCCTGGACTATATCTATACCTGCGAAATCATTGACTGTTCAGACACTGGCAACAGGCTCAAGTTGACAGAGATGCACAGGCCCCCGAGCTGTAGCAACTTCTCTTCTGGGCAAGGGATGTCTTCTGTGCAAAATCACTCCTGAGTATATGGGAAAAAGGACAAGAATTATGGTACACTCTGCCTGTGTGCTTAGTGCTTCTAACACAGTTTAAAACAGCATATTATTTTCATAGTACAATGTGTATATATTTTTGTATATTTATGGTTTTGTTTTTTGTTTTTTATTTTTAATAAGAATTAATTTTAAACCATGGATATATAAAACTTGTCTTAAAATGAATTTAATTGCTATAGGTATGCTTTTTTTCAGATAGGAGAATGTTTTGCTAACAGAATTATGGCTAGTACACTATCACTACTGAGTAATAGTATTTTATGTAGAAGGCTATCATATCTAAACAAAGTTCTCAGCTACATATCTTCAAAAAGCATTATTAGAACTTTCCACCAAAAAAAAAGAAGTCCATTTAGATGATTGCAGTGATCCTGACCAGAAGACCACTGTGTACAGAGGATTTAGTGATCCACATAGCAGTTAGCCTGAGTTGGCCTGTGTTGCACCTCCAGGCTCTGCTGAGCAGCACAAATCCCTTGGCTGCACAGTAACCTCAGCTAGTGTCTTATAACAGAGGAACCTGAAGGCAGCTCCCACTCAGTACCAGCAATTATGCCACCTCCGTAGTCTTGCCTTTGTCTAAAAGTGCAGCAAGAAGTTCTCATGTGAACATCTTTTATGAATAGAGAGGTTTTTTCTAAGAAAATTACATAACAGCTCAAATGACTAAAAGAAGGAATCTCCCCACATGGACAGGATCTGCAGTGTGACATGGGAAAATCTGTCCAGAGTCTGGCTGATGATGCACAAACGCAAGGTGTCCAGCATCCGAAGGGATGTAAGATTTACTTGCTATCTATATTCCTCTTCTTATTCTGCCTCAGTAAATCAGTTATCTTATTAAGCCATTTGTTGTTGGGTCTTTCTTCTTGAGATCTTGTAAGAGCTCTGCACCATCTCTCTTTCCCCTCATCCCCAGCCCGGTGCAGTACAGTGATACGATGTCTAATCAGTGCAAATCATACAGGCACTAATATTAGTAGGCATGATTTGTTTCATCAAGTTCCTTGTATTAAGACAGCACAAGTACTACACTGGAGTACCACAATATTTTTCAAATACTCAGAACAAGTGAATTTTGAGTAACTTTCCATCTTCTCTCTGCTCCTGGGAAACTTTTCCAAGATGCAGGTTTCTCAGTGTTACGTGTAGCATCTGGGAGCATTACGCAAGGATCTGTCTAAAGGTTAATGGAAGAATACACTTACAATCCAGCAGTCAGGCTCTACAAAATTCAATACAAGGTACTTCTCAAATTAACATTGAAAGTTTTTTCCATGAGATAATTAGACTGCTGATGTTACTCACTTCGAAAGGGCGCTTAAATAATTGCGATGACGTATTCTAAGTGCATTTTGAGACAGTCCTTTATAATTAATTACTCATTTTCATGAATCATGCATCCATCCAAAGTATACCTGTTACCAGTAAGATGGTGCTAATGGAAATTTAATAGCTTGGGGGTTTGTTTTTAGTGCATTGGGAGGTTGAGATTTTTGTCCATCTTTGGTGGACATTATATCTGATTTTTTTCAGTTAGACACCCTGACAGTCTTGATTCCCTGGACTATATCTATACCTGCGAAATCATTGACTGTTCAGACACTGGCAACAGGCTCAAGTTGACAGAGATGCACAGGCCCCCGAGCTGTAGCAACTTCTCTTCTGGGCAAGGGATGTCTTCTGTGCAAAATCACTCCTGAGTATATGGGAAAAAGGACAAGAATTATGGTACACTCTGCCTGTGTGCTTAGTGCTTCTAACACAGTTTAAAACAGCATATTATTTTCATAGTACAATGTGTATATATTTTTGTATATTTATGGTTTTGTTTTTTGTTTTTTATTTTTAATAAGAATTAATTTTAAACCATGGATATATAAAACTTGTCTTAAAATGAATTTAATTGCTATAGGTATGCTTTTTTTCAGATAGGAGAATGTTTTGCTAACAGAATTATGGCTAGTACACTATCACTACTGAGTAATAGTATTTTATGTAGAAGGCTATCATATCTAAACAAAGTTCTCAGCTACATATCTTCAAAAAGCATTATTAGAACTTTCCACCTGAGGGAATCAATAGGAGAAATTTCTGGCTGTGGTTGACTGACTAATAGCTATGTTTGGTGAGGTGACACTGTTATTTTTTCATTTTCAAGTTGTATCTATGTCTCCCATATTTCTCCCTTATCTTCCGGTCTATTTTTTTCTAGATGTAACCTTCCAGACCAGCCTGCTTTTTACTCTTTGTCTTGTTAAATGCAAGTGGACTAAAGGGAGAAGGTCCCTACCCCAGAATCTTTGGTTGTTGCGAAGGAATTCGAAAGATTATTTTGCCTTCATCGTTTACAGGCAGGGTGATGTCTGAACAGCAAATTCCATAGTATCTAGGGCTGAGATACATATATTCTGACAAAGGCCAGTGAGCTACTTTACAAATATAAAATAAAAATCTTAGGAAGTTGCAGCTACTGCAGTTATCTATACAATCAGTAGTATCTTACTGTGGTCTTCATCTATCTAATGGGAGGACACAGAGCAAAGAGGCAGGCACTTCTTGGAAGTTTATTGCAATGATGTGACGGGGCCAACCAACACAAGTTGCAACAAGGGAAATTTTGACTATAATTTTTCCCCACACAGACTAGTTAAGCATTGTCACAGAAGTCTTGTGGGATCTCCAAATTTGGAGATAATCAAAGCTCAACAAGACAAGGCCCTGATGAACCTGCTCTACCTGATCCTGCTTCAAGCAGGAGGCTGTGCTAGACAGTCTCCAGAGGGCCCTTATGAACTACATTATTCCGTGATTTAATGAAATATTCTGTCCTTGACGATGACTAAGGTTGGTCTGCGATTCAGTCAGTTTCCCTAAAAGCTACACAATCTGACAATTCGATTTTAATTTAAATGACTACTCTGGAAAATATGCAAATGTTATGTCATATTTTAAATCATATTATAGCTTTGCAAAGGCCTTGCCCTGGCACTTGTACTGTGGTAAAGCTGTCAGTGGTTTGAAAGTACAGTAGAGTTTATTTGTATTATTTCAATTAACAGAACCTAAAGATACCACTATAAATACCCTGTTACTCTTTGATGAATAATGATATCTGTATAGATGGTAGCACAGATTTTATACTCTTGAAATTCTATTTTAGGTGAAATCTAATGATCTGGAGATGTCACTCATTTTGGCGGCATGTTGCAGAATGTAGAAGATTTAATGCCATGCTTAAGTAAGTTGTAATTGAACTGTCCAGAAATGTAATTTGGTTGCATGGAAAGGCATAGTAGCCAGATTTTGTATTCCCCCTTCCTATAACACAATTTATGTTCATTCTTTAGTTCAGTAGCTAACATGGGCTTATCAACAAATCATCACTAACTTAATTCATACACATATTTTTAGGATGTACAAGAACTAAAGTTTCACGGCGAATAACATTTTTGTTAAGAGGAAAGGTTGCACTGCCAACTGCTATGCAATTTAAAGTTACTGAAGCATTGTTAAAGGCTCTTGTGCAGATCTATTCAGTCCTGTAAATATTTAGATTTTCTTCTTTTTTAAATTAATTAATTAGTGCTGGGTTTTGTATGATTTGTTATGTATTTCTGGTGTGCACCAGAATCATAAATCCTGGCACAGGAAGATCTTCTCTGGGACATAGTACCACTTTGGATTGAATGCAAAACAACTGACACCTTGGTTGAGATAATATTACCTTTCCAATTACAGTGACGTAATTTAACTGTACAAATGTAACAAATTCACAGGAATCATGTGGGTAGTAATATTTATTTGAAATCAAACTGGATAAAATCTAGCAGATAAAACACTTTTTAAAAAATTATAGCTATTAAGAGTTACCTGTTAACTATTTCTGTTGGTAAGCAAAGGTAATCTCAAGTAGAAAGTTTGTCTTCTGTAGTATGGGGTAAAATTTGTGAATCTAGGTGGAAATATTGTTTTTAGTATTGGCCAGTAATGACAGCTGGATTCCAACTTCTTCTCAGCCAAAAGGCCATATGAAGATGTAAGTTCTCAGTGGCAGCTCACCTATGTCCAGCTGAATGGACCTGGGAAGTGTATACTTTTCAAGCACAAACTTCAGTTCCTCTGCCTTTGTTTCTATTCCGAGGCAGGTGGCCCATCAGCATTTCCTTTGACTCATGTATTTCCACCATCCTTCATTTCTCAGTTCTCCCACTGCAACTGTTAGATGATGCCTTCCTTGCAACATCCTTAGTTGTAGCAGGAGCTACATGAACTTCAACAATCAGGGCTGTATCTAACATAGGCAATATTAGGCAAAGGAAAATTATTAAACTTCTAAAATATGAAACTACTTCTGTGGAGATAATGTTGGCAAGGGTGGTCAGCACTACAGAGCATCCTCTATGTGGGGAAAGACCATAGGTTAAGCAGAACAAGAAGGAGGTGGCACTCAAAAGGTAACGCAGTAGGTTTAAAACTTGCAATTGACATCAGATCACTGATGTTTATCTGTCCTTCAGTTAAGGCAGTAATATGTGGGTTGTTTTTTTTTCTCTGTGCCATGTCAAATCTGTTTATTTTTTATTTTTAATTACAATGGAGGGGCATATTGAAAAATTAAGGAAGAAACATAGGGAAACACTTATATATGTACACCATGACTGTGTAAAACTTACTCTTTCAGGAGATGAGGCTGTGGCAGTCCCTTTAATGTCCTCTGCTATTGATTTCCATAGTTATCTGCAGCAGATGCTCAGTGACACATTTCTAGTCATTTCTTCTTGCCTTTGACTGTTCACAACCACTACCAGTGCTGGCTATGACGACCTAAGAAATTTCAAATACTCTGAAATTATTCTACCCCAATAAAAGAGAAAATGTGATCCTATCAAGCTTAAGACAAAAGAACTCAATATTAAATGACAGTCATTTAAAACAATTTGTATGTTTCATTTCATCAACCTGAAATACGCTTTTAAATGCATTTAGTAATTATGGAGCTTTGATTAAAACTACATACATAAACAGCACTGGCAGTGAATCTGTCATCATTTGTTTTCAGAGCTAGCACACCACTGAGATGAATGCAGGAGTACCCTAACTTTCAGCTATATGTATTCTCATCCACAACTCAGAAATATTTAATTCTATTTTATGAAAATCTGAACAACATTTGGGGAGAAAGAAAGAAAAAAACATTAGTCTTATTTTCAATGCACTCGCAATTTCTATCCTGCCTAAACCACAATGATTTTAGCAATTTATGAGAAGTTATACCTTATAAATTTAACTTATTTTACTCTTATACTGAAACCAAAATAGATAAAATTGGAAGACGGCCAACAGTATTGCTGAAATTACTGGCTTTGGTAGAAAATCATTCCATTTTTTCTTGCAGATAGTTCTACTTGTGAACAAATACTCAGATAGTTTTGTACATTCTTGACATGGACATATACATTTGAATAGGTGCTCAAACATGGTCCGCATATTATGAACAAAATCCTCTTCCACAGATGGTATCCTTCAGTGTTAAATACATAACCTTTAATAGCCAGTTCTCCTCAGTGATATTATGTTTTTCCTTATTCTGCTTGACTCATCACGGTCTCCTGCTGAGCTGAATAAGATCTTCCCAGATATTTGAGTCACTAGATCATGGCATATTAGGTACTTTCCATGGTGCCAAGTAAACGAAGCACAACAGCAACAGCAGAAAATTATCTTCTTCTAGCCTGGGTCCATCTAGCTCTATGTGAGGAAGAACTTACTTAGACCTCAGAGTAAGAACAAGAATTTTGCTCAAAAAGTTTGTTTAAATCTGTATGGTTTTAGTACCCTGTGAGTGGTCTCAGTGGAGTTGTTATACTACTAATCATTCAAGACTCATGTCTACACTCAAGAATCCCAGCTACTGAATTAATTTGTGGTAAATGCACAGTGAGGCTCAGCTGGCATTGATGTGTCCTTCCACTTCTCAACTGCTCTGCACTTACAGGAGAAGGAAGCAGGGGCACCACTGCCTTCCTACCTGTTCACGCCAGCTGAGGAGCAACCTTGCTTGTGGACTCCAGACAACTCTGGGCTCAAACACACTGCTGAGGCTTGCTCACTTTTTTCCAGTGATCCCTGAAGGTAAGATTTGTGAGGGAAAGGGTGCTGGGTGCCTTGGTAACCTGCAATCACTCTTGCCCAGGCAAACTCCTTTCTCCTGCAGTTGAAGGTAGTACTGCCTTTATTTCCTGAATCTCCACCTCCAGTGCTGCTCAATGAAATAAACATTCTTAAGACAAAACTATAAAAAGCTGTCAGACAGAAAGCTCATTCTCTTGGTGTGAATAGAATCTGATAGCTGTTTCAGATTTCAGAAATGGGTGAAGACATCTCCCACCCCAGCTCTTTCCATCAGGGCTTTACTGATGCCATCCTGATGGCAGCTGAGCAGGTCAAGGCAGGGGTTTCACTGAGCACCTATGGACCCCCGTCTCCTGGGTCACTCGATGCCTGATGTGATTCTTCCCCTCCTGAGTCATACACCAATTTAGGGTGAGTCAGGAATGAGCTGTGAAACCAAGTGTTGCAGTGCCTCTTTGGTGTCCCTGTTCCTGCTCCCCATTGTGGTGGTGAAACAGAGCGTTGAGCACCCCTCGGTCTACCTGGCTCTCACCTCAAACAATGGCAACTCTAAATCACCTCCTGACAACCTCGTGCACCTGCACCTGGATCTGTCCCTAGCAGGGATGGTACACTTTGGGAGCTTGGGTAACACACCAGAGTGTTACATCAGCCAAGGTGGGCCAAAATGGAAAAGCACTTTACAAAAGTCAATTATCTCAGACCCTACAAATAGTGACTAAAAGGGAGACCCTTTGAGCTCTTCTGGATTGTAGCGGGCTCTGGCCAGCATCTCCCCTGAGCTGGGTTTCCTATCAGGACCATCTGCCAGCAAAGGCCACATCAGGCCTGGGCGAAGTTCCGCTTCTTGAGGTTCAATCATCGCCCATTGAGGAATGCTGATGCATTATGAGTATATGCTCTAAACCCAAGAAGAAAGGGGGCTTTTTTTAACTATAGGCTAGTCTCCTCTATCTACCTCTTTTACAAAGGAAGAAAAGAGAACCTTTTGATAATACATTAGCTCCCCTGCTTACATATTTTACTGGATCCAAATATTTTCATGCTGATTATTTGTTTGTCTGTCTGTTTCTGTGTTTTGCATGCTTTATACATACATATATGTATATATTTAGGATACCTTGTAAGATACTGTGAATCTTGTCATTCCTGAATATGTAATTAAGTTGCTATTCTAATCAAAATATATTTTTACTTAATCGCTTTGTTAATCTTTAAATTAATAGATCATTAAATGATGCTAAAACCCTTTGATTTACTTCACACCATTAATAGACCTTAAATTGTTGCTAAATCATAACCGTGTGAGATATTTCATCCACGACAGCACCTCAAAGAAGTTGAAAGGAGGTGATGAGGTCTGGCCTTAATTTCCCCACACCTTTTGGTTCCTTTTCTATTACTGGGCCTTAGCAACCCTCCATCATTTTCTCAACACAGTACTCAAGAAGACACATCAAGGTCAAAATAAATCCATTAAAGTATATATAAGCTGGAAAAAATAAACTTTTATACTGAATGATCACTGGAAAAATGGCATCAATATATGCACTATGGTGCCACAGATGCTTACATTAAAGCAATTGTCTCTGTAGACACAGTGCAACTTTGTTTAAGATTATTTTTTCCACTTTTAGTCTTTATTTTCAGAGAGGTAACTGTTTCTATACCTAACCTCTGAGATTCTTAATAAGATGTGGTGGGAAAAAATGTTTTGTAAAAAACCTAGAATATGTATTTGGAAATTTTTACATTTAAATTCTACAATTTTAAACAATTTTGAATTTGGTTGTTGGGTCACTATGGTGGTCACAGTCCACCACAGAAGAGAAATGTCATAAGACACTTAAGAACCAACTCCTTATTCAAGGTAAATGGGTCCAAGTTCAGATAAGTTTTGTGAATTAGTTGATTCCAGAGCAAGTAACTATATTTAACTATTATCACAGCTGCTAACATATTTGGAAACAATTTCTTTCAGTAATAAATAAAAATTATTTTGGTATAGTTTAGCAGGTCATCCAGTGAACCAGCAAGCTTGTGAAAAGCCAGAACTGATGAAAGCTGTAGACATCTTGAAAAAAGGTAAGCAATTATTTGCACTTCATTCTGCCACTGAATTAATTATGTGGAAAAGGAGAAGTTGGCCCTGATTGTCTTCAGTCCTTATAATGGAACTGGGGCCAAATGTAGTGGGTGAAGCCTGTTGTGCTTTGACCTGTGTTCCCTGTGTCCATACTGCTAGCACTTTGTCCTATATAAGCCCACAGACTTTTGGAATATACACTAAGAAGAAACTTAGATGACTGCTTTTCTTAATACAAGGTTGATATGCAACCTGATGTGTTGCTCAGGAGTTATTTATTCAAACTTTGGCTTTGCTCAGTCCTACTCCTTCACAAACCAGTGGTGCAGCCCTGTTTCAACTGAGGTGCTGTAGTCATATTACCTGTGTTTCCTGCCATGATGAAAAGGAGGACTCCATAAGCAGTAAGATGTTACTTATTCATTTCTAAAAACTGTCACCAAAAATAAGGAATATTGGTATGTATAGCATACATTTATGGATTATTTTCTAGTCAAATAGAATAAAATCAGGCTTGCTTTTAAAATGGTGACCAAAACCAGCTGTCAAACTTGATTCCATGGAACATGATAATGTCAGCCTTACAATGCAACCTGAAACTTAATTTCACCTTCTTCAACTGTTGTACTTGGTTTGTTCTATTGCAACAATTTAGAAAAATAATTAAAAAGAAAAAAACTTTCCAGGAAAAGTATAGCTAAACCATAAAATCATTTTGTACAAAAGTCATGCTACCAGTCTGAATTTAATGCAGCAGCTAGACATACAACAACACTGTGAATACAAGTATAAGCTACGCAGAGAATGAGATGGGAATGACAGTGGTGTGCAGGCAAAGAAAGGAAGGGGCAAGCCACCTGGAGCAGCATGGGAGAAGTGAGGAAGCAGTACCCCGGTCAACAGGAGGAAAAGACATCAAGTGTCAGACTTGGAGGAAAAAAGATTAGAAATCACTCATCAGGAATAAACCATTCTTTTCAGCTTCTGTTGAGAAGTTCTCCTAAATCTTACTAACGTTTGCTGTTTTTTTAAAAAATCTCTGCTGTTTAAAATAAGTGTTCATAGCTATTTCTTGTGTGCTTTATTTTTAGAGAACTAGCAGTAGGTAGGAACATCCTTACATCCATATTTCTGAGTTGCTGCTTCAGGTTTAAGTGTTCAGCTGTGAGCTCTATAGTTTGAAAATTTGCTGCTTTCACATTGCTCTTTTAAAGAAAATGCCATTACTGAAAACAGAGATGCTTGCAAAAATTAGCCAAGGGTATTAACTGAAAGGAGCTGCCATTCAGTATTTCTCTGTAAATAGCATTAATCACAGCGTTTCTCTTCTCAAGAGACCAGCTGTTAGGTCTGTTTAAGAAATACACACCTATTAGACAAGAAGCTGAATAAATAAATGCTGTTATTTATGTGAGAAATGTAAAAAGAAAGTTATATGTATAGGTTTATATATATGTATTTGGAATATACTCAATATATCAACTGAATTTGAAATATATATAATTCAAGTATAGATATCAAATATATTTGAAACATATATATATACATAATATACTAAAAATATTTATGCATCTCAAATTTATTGTTTAAAGGATCAAACAGACATTATCACAGCAGAGGTTTTAGCCTTTCACAGGACTCATACATGTTAGCGAGAAGCAGTCCCCAAAGAGCCTATTTAGAATCATTCCTCTAGAGCTTCTGGAGGTTAGGGTACTTTCAGACTAGATGTTTGTTCTACAGCTGGTTTTCCCAAAAAAACTGCTACTTAACATTAGTTGCAAAGTATGAATCTAAAAATACTAATGTTTTTATGCTGCAGGTAGATCGTTGACATTTTAGGAAGTAGGCTGACCTCAGCTGTTAGACATATCCAATGACAGTGTGCTTGAAGTGGGAAAATAAGTTATAATGTAAGTTATGTGAGCAATTCCCACAGGTTTTGCTCAGTACTTTCCCCTACTTCCAGAACTCATTTTATCTAATAATAGTGAGGTGATATCAGGAATAAAAAAGTTAGCCTGAGAGCACCATTTACTTTGTTTCATAAGTGGAGGTTAGGTATCTATGTCACTAAACAATGTTGTATTTAACTGGAACCTCCATGACTGTTTTACAGAAATTCACTTAAATGCAGGGGCAGTTCTTATGTGGACAGCAGTGGGGTCCATTTCCATGGGAACATGCTAACCCTCAATAAAATCATTACTGAGTTTTGGTTTTCCCCTTGCTGAGCATGGATGGCACGTGTCAGCAGCAAGCCCAGCACCATGACATACCAGGGCAAGATGTACACACTGCCAGAACTAGATTTCACTGCCCAGGGGGAATCCTCACCAGCTGAAGGCTGCTAGTGCCACAGTTTGAGTGATATTTGCCTCATTGTGATTAGAATTATTTCACTCCTTCAATTTAAATCCCTGTTTTTAGAGATTTTAATACTTGCTTCTGACTTAATTTTTAGCATTTGACTATATGAGGTGTTGAAACATCTGAGCTCACACTTTCTCCTGCTAAACCAGTATTGCATATATGTATAACTGTTGCATATAGCAGAGATTTCTGAAAGTAGATGCTATCCTGCCATCTATAGCTTCTTCAGAAAGCTTATAGCTGTCAAAGTGGCCTCCTATTAGCAAGGATGACAGGAGTTCTGGAAAGATATGTGAAATTGCTGAAAATATCGGATTCAGCCACAGCAAAATAATGTTTATGTTGCACACCCATGTAGCAGTCCTCCTAAGCAGGAGGTTAAACAGAAACAAAGAGACCAATGGGAGTAATTCCTCAAAGCCAGGAAAGAGCCCAACATATTTACAGCAGAATTAATTCCTGTTTGGGGATTCAGAGGTCACATCTATGCCTATACCAGCATAATAAAATATCCCAGGTCACTGGATCTCTGTATATAGTCAGGAGACAACCAACTACCAGACTCTGGCTTATTTTTGGTCCTAGTCAAGTAGCAGATCTCCCAGAGAATTCATGAGTATTTGAAAGAAGTGTGGCTCTCCCATCTCCCATCACAATTTTGAGACTAAACTTTTAATTGTTGCTTGCTAGCAGGCTCAGTTACCAGAGAATGGTACTTGGCACTTTAAATTTGCTAATATAGATATAGCCAGAGAGTCTATAAAGAGTGTTGTCAGAAGTATAGCAGATCTCAGACCTCATCTGAATTACTGTGATTCTTTAAGCTTATAGGGATTGTAATACACATAGCCAATAATTAAATGTAAGAAAACTTGAAATATGGCTTGAAAGTATTCTACTAATTTATTTAAATATATATATAAATGTTGATGAGAACCCAGAGGAACACAACTCTAAGGCAAAACAAAGTAAAGCACAGCAATTCTGCAGTTTGTTTTATAGCATTGTAAGTACATATCCCACATATCATGCTCAGATTCTTACAGATAAGATTTTAATTGTACTTTAGACAATGAATTATTGCCAACACAAACATAAAGCAATAACAAAAGCAGCAATAGGCTTACCAATACTTACAACATTAATTTTCTGGTAAAGGAACATAAGACCATTAGTGAGCTCAGCGCATTATCCCTCTGGAGTAAAATAAAATGGCTTAATATTTTTGGAGCTGCTTAAAGCATAGAGCTACTGTTGCTGGCTCTGAGACATTTAACTACCTTCAATTAAGTCAGGAAAAACAAGTTATCAGACTGTGCCACAGATGTTTGCAGATCATTGCGCTCCTAACAAGAAAAAACCTTTTGAAAGATCCTTCTTTCACATAATAAAACAGGAAAAGGTAAGAAGCGTATGAAGTATTTAAAACAGATTTTTGTGTTCTTGAGGTAAACATTCAGTTTTTTATGAATCTTTAGACCCTACTTGGGTTCAGATATTAATGGGCCTTGGTAGCCTAAGACTGAGTGTGACATTGGAAGAGGTTGATGTAAGTTCACTATACCATAGTGAATTAAAAGCCAGAGAAATTCACTCAGCTTGGATTGCACGTTCTGCCAAGGCAAAAAGGAGGAGTATGCTGCAGAACAGAAAATCAGGCTCCCACACAGCCATTTACTCCAGTAAGTACACAAAATACTAACAGCTTAGCCTTTTCAGCAAGAGACAATTAATACAGTGGATGTGGAATAAAACACTGTTTTGGTGTCCTGCCTTTAAATAGAACTGCTGTAAGGAAAATTGTTAAAATGTTCAGACTGTAACAGCATACAAAGAAGAAAAGTGTAAGTTTTCTGGAGAGAGGAAGCAGCACCGCCCAGAACAACAGCAGGCTGCATAAAGATGGCAGCAGCTGCAATCAAAGAAGTTCTGATCACTAGGAAGGATTTTAGATGGATCAGCATCTGCATCTTCACAGCATTTGTTTGGAAAGCTTTCAGGGTTTGATATCTCATCTAATTTTACGTGTATATTTGCTAAACCTCTGAGATGGTCCCTCAAGTTTCTCAGGCAGTCAGTGTTGGAGAAATAGCTAATCGTAAAAACATAACTCATTTGACTCCTTCTAAATGCCTGTTTTAAGAAGATATAAACTCCACCTTAGAAACTGTTTTCTTTCCATCTTTGCATCAACTGCAAAAGTCCATATGAGTCACTTAGATATTGCTTAGGTAAGTTGTACAACATTACTCAAGTGTATTCTAATTTAAGCATTACAAGGGCTCATGAAGACAGAAACGAAAAACATGCATAGAGAAAGTGAAAACGCCATTTAAGAGAACAAACTCAATGAAAGTAAATTAAATGAAAGAAATCTAAAGCCTAAAAATAGAAAGAGGGAAGACAATCCCATAGCAAATAAATTAGTGAGATTATGCTAAAGCCCGCAACAAAAAAAGAAATATCAAAATCTTGAACTCTCTGTGAAAATGCATTCAAGAAACGTCAGATCTATGCTGCAAGTTTTGCATAGGTTTATTTATGCTGAAGAAATAATTGCACCCTGCTTCTGGATTATTATTCCCATTATCTCACATTAGTTTGTTTTAAGGACCTGAAAAAACAGCTGAACAGCTGTTGAACAAGTAGGGCAGTGTGTAATGTTGGTATCTACTAGATACAGATTCCAACTTTGATAATGACAGGAAATAAATCACAATTAGATTGTTAATAATGTAAACATTTTGCAAAAGGGAATGGTTTTAAGCACAGCACTATGGTTGTGTCCATATCAGCAAGTGGGAAAGCAGACCCACAGGGAAAATAAAGATACTGTCATACATGTAGCTGTGATCAGACATTTGTCTTGACGTTCAAATTTGCATTTCTTAGTAGTTCAAGTGGAACATAAAATTAAAAGGTGCCATGAAATTGTGTAGCTTGACAACCTGTAAGTCATACACTTTAAACCTTCACTCCATTTCTTCTCCTTTTAGTCCAATAATACACATTTGAACTAAGTAGCACTTGTATTTTACTATTCAGTGGTTCTAATCTCATACTTTAAATTTCTGACAATTTTTTTTTCAGAATAAGGACCAAAAAGAGATTAGAGCAAGCTAGTGGACAGAGAAGGTAGAGAACAGCTAAACATTTTGAAAGGAACTGAGAGATAGTGCTTGTTTATTTCTTTCAAGCCTATCAAGCTTGCCATCTTGTTCAGACTTACTGTTTTAAACTGCCTATGTCATGCTATTTATTATATATAGCAGAGAGCAACTAAATTCAGTCACTAAGAATAGCCATAAAAATAGTCACATTTTAAAATAAACAGACAAAAATACTAACATACTCTCTGATGGGTGCATTTTTTCATTGTATTTAAGAGCTCTTGTGTTCCAAATATTTAAACAGATAATCTCAAAAATATATTCTACTTGTGTCCAAAGTATCAGCAAAGACTTAATTTATGATCTCAATATTCTTAAAGTCTTTACACTTCTCAGTCCATTATTTGTGATTTCCACTGCCTGTTTTCCCCAAAGGTCATCTACAAGCTTGTTTGCTTTCATGGGATTAAAAATACAGTCTAGTCATAGAGCTGGAGCAAGTACATCTCATCTTTCTTTTCTAATTCATTCTGTTTTCCTCTTCTTGGCATATTCTTTGGGGATTCCATGTTTCCTCTTGCTGTATCACTGTTATCAAACTAAAAAATGCAGGTTTTTCACAGTGCTCATCTCAGTTTCCTCATTTTTTTTCTTATCTTAAATCTTGTAGTATTCTGAACACTATTATAGCCTCCCCAGCTCTGAGTGTGAGCCAGTGTGACAAAGAGCAATAATCTCTTGCATGGCACCTATTCCAGTGGGAGTAAAGGCATCCTGTTGCTGAGACACTGAAGTTAAAATAAATTCACATCAATGGTGCTTTATGATTACTCTTTTTAAGTTATTTTCATAATTTGTTTATTGTTTCTGCTTTATTTCCTCCATTTATGATGATTATCTCTACATGAAAATGTTTCTTTACATGAAACATTGAACTATTTAAACTTGTTATCTTTTTTTAAAAACCTAATACTGTACTTAAATCACTGCCATTCATAAAATTTTATATTTGTTTCAGATTATAGTATTCTCCTTATCTATTCAAATATTCTGTTACAGCAGGCTTTAGAGCTTTACAAGCTACAGACACTTCTTAATCGGTTAAATTATTTCATTAGCTTTCTGATGTATTTTACATAGGGAAGAGATGATGCCTCCAAGATTAAGGGTTTCACTTTTGTCTTAAACATGTTAGAGCTAATTTTGTAGACAGTTTCCTCTGAGATCCAGCCCTCGGTATACCAGCAGATGCCTGAAAAGGTTAGTGCTTGCAATCACTTCAGTTCAATAACTGATTCATATACATGCATATGTCATGTGTGTTGAGATAGAAGAAGCAACACTAAGAAAATGCAGACCCCATGGACTGCTGGTTTATTCTCCAGCAGGAAAAAAGAACTGCAAGAGCCCCAAACATGTTACTAACCCGTGGGCAGCCGTCACTGTTTGCTACAGGGTTGGATCACAGGTCAGGAATACAAAGGCTGCTTTTTCTGTTCCTGCTCCAGGTGCACAAAGCTGCCATAAACCCAGCTGAGTTTATGTTGAAGGATTATCTGGGAATAGTCTTGTAGTGGCTTCTGCACAAGATCTTTGCGACTTTCATAGGTCATGTGGACAAGAAAAAAGGAGATAAGGATAGTACCTCTTTAACTTTAGCTACTGTCTGGCCCATAATACATTAAGGACAGCTGGCTTCCTGACAGGGATTTTTCAGCTAATATGTGAACTGTATGAACAGTTTTCCAGTCAAATTATAATTTTAATGGGTACACTTCCCAACTTTTTTATCCCTCTGTTTAACCTTAGGGAAATTGCCACGTGTGTAATTTCCAAAAATGCATAAGCCTTTCACTATTAATGGCCTTCTTATCCTAAGTCAATTAAGAGCTTATTGAAAGTTCTGTCTGCCAAGACTTTTCCTCCCAAGTCTGTCTTCCTTTCCTTTAAGTTTCAAGAGCATAATTTCCCATATGATGTGCATTAAAACATGTCTACAGGATCAGGATATTCTATATACTACCATAACACAAATAATTAAAAAAACTCCTTAATATCCAGATTGGTGAAAGCTACATTGGGGGAAGTGTCTGTACAAAGAGCTGAACAAAAGTTTGTAACTCTTATTACACAAGAAAAAATTAAACTACTCCTACACTTTCAATGACAGAGGTATTAATTCCCTTACTGTAAGAATTGCCCCTAATGCGACTTTCAAAATTAGAATGATGAAACAGCATAGTAGAATTTAGTAAGCATCAGCATACTATTCAAAACTGACATGGAAAAATTTTCATTGAGTATTCAGCACAGAAGTGGTCAGTGGCTTCCACACTTAAGGTCTTCCACTTAATCTAATACACTTCACATATTCACGTATGTTCTCATTCATTCCAGACTTCATTCATTAAACACTACCTGTCCTTGAAAGAGTAATAAGAACATGTTTAAAGCAGTTTTAACGAGTCACACAAACAGCTACTTGAAATTTTTGTGTGCTTTTGCTGAAATATTTCAGATGTCTTAGAACAGCAGTTGCATATGAAAAATGAATTCCAGTCAGTCACAATATGTCAAAGAATTATAAGTTTTGAAACAGAAATCTTACCAAATAAAACTGTTGAGAGGGAATGCTTATTAATAAAAAACTCTTATTAGTGCCATGGTAGCTATGTTATTGTCTGCCCCTGCCTTTATATCAGATATCACCACAATGTATTTTTAATATTGTCTCAGAACAACACTTGGTATCACAGCCTTATACGTAGTTTTGAAGGCAGCCTATGCTTAGGGCAGAGACTTCAGGTGACTTTCTTAATGTAACAGAGGAAGAATACCTGGATTCACTCTATTTATCTAAAATAGGTGTCCAGCCTTGGCTTGCGTGGGCATCCTTGCACACAGCTGCCAAGCTGGGAAGCATCTTCACCAAGGGCCCAGGCCCCCATGCTGTAAGCGCAGAAATTATTTCCATGGAGCAAAGGGCCACAAGAACAGTTCTCATCCACAGGACTCCCAAATTACACCAGAGGTGAAGGAAGCAGAACAACAGACAGCTTGGAGAGTTTTGAAGCTTCCTGGGAAGAAGAAGAAAGGGAGATTTTAACTCGATTGCTGCAGACCTCACAGTCAATGGGTTTTCTTTGACTAAGGTTACCAAGAGCAGGACTCCTGCTGGAGCTTTTCCTCAGATCTGTGCACCTGTAGAACACATTTCATGATGCAATACAGGAGATAACATCCATATATGACATGCTTAGCAAAAATGTAGAAAGTAAACCTATTGTACATACCCAGTATGAGATTTGTGAATTCTCACTACTTGGTCAACTCAAAGCAAATGCTTACTAGAACATGCGAAGACACTTTTCCACAGCAAGAGGACTTTCCATACCAAGTTTCAGCACTTGATACCAGCAGTAGTGGAAGTGGTTCTGTTAAAAATATTGCAATTTTTTGTTTGTTTGTGTGCTTGTTTTGCTTTAGTTTTTAGTGTGAGAGAAATATATTTCAGTCTTGTTTTTCAGAGAGTTCTAAAAATCAGTTAATTTATGTTTAAAGAGAAGGAACAAGCCTGCAGGAAGAGATTAGGTCTAGGAAACTGTTCCTCAAAGTTCAAAATTTAAGATAGCGATGGGCAAGTGAAAGATGTGCTTTGAGACTATATTGCAGTTACTGCTTCCTGCAATGAAAAATCCATTTTCATCAGACCTTTCTCAAACACATTACAAATTCTGAATGTGTAGGAAAATCCATGGATTTCACTTTTTTTTATTTAATTTTCAAATCATCAGAATTTATTTAAATATTTTTATCTTGATTGACTTACAGCATATCCCTGCACTTTAAGGGGTCTAAATACAAAGAGGTTGGATTTTTTGGTTTATTCAGGGCACACTGGGGAATCTGTGCACAGAAGGTCAGATGTTACAGATGCTGTTTACTTGAGCTTCTGTGTACCAAAGGGGAAAAGTAGACTCCCTGCAAATCTCACACACAAAAATATATATTTCTGCTACACTGGAGAGCAGGTTGAAAGTAGAGAAAAACAGAAATGGTTTTTAGTTGGGTGACTGCTTTTACAGGGTTTTAACTAATTCTAAATCCACCAAATGTGACAGATTTACAATGACTGTAAGTCTGCAGATATAAAGGCCTAAAATTCTTATCACCAGCTGATACTACGTTCATCATTAAGCATCTCTGCTTGCAATAACACCAAAAAAGTTATCATGCTGCAAAAAAGCATATCGTAACATATAAAATCATAATAATATTTTATCAGCAACAGCAGAAGCAGAGGCAACATCCCATGCAAAAAGCAAAAAACCATCCACCCAAAACCGTGGTGTTTTTCACTTCCTTTATCCTCTACTAAAATTAGTGGTTTTAAAAATGTATTCTGCCACAGAGAAAGACGGCAAGGCTCAGAGGTTGCACATACGTTCTCTTTTTTAGTGACAGTTTTGCTCATAGCTATAGTTATGATTCTATCTGCATATGTCAAGGTGCCATGCATTCCCCAAGGATAGAGAAGAGAAAGTCCTTGGAGGAACTACAATTCTCTTTGTCAACTCCCCTGGCCAGACAGTGGGAGCTAGATGGGGTAGTATCTCTATACAAAATACCTGCCTAAATAACAAAAGCAATCTTGCTTAGGGAGATTTTTCAGCTATGCTAGCTAACATGATAACAAATCATGGTGGGGTTTTTTATAATATCCAGATTGTTCTAATCATACATAATTTAGTGACCTATTTGTAAATTTCTGTAAGACACATTATTTTCAGTTTATTCAAATTAATACACTATTTCAGCTGAGGCAGAATGTGAAAAATGCAATAACAATGACTGGTTGTTAGATTTTAGATCTAAATTGTGATTCACAATGAACTGCAATGATGTCAGCAAATGAATAGAGAGGTCCAAAAGTATGTTTCAGAAATAACACTGGAATTTCAAAAGAGGAGCAGTCTTTTCATACTTCTTTAATCATGAAAGATCTATTTCGAGATAAATAGTAGAGAAATCATAAGAAATTTTAATATTAATACAAAATGCATTACCTATAACATTATACCTACACTGGATTTCCAAATACAACTCCTGGAAGGTTTGTTACGACCAACATTAAGCACTTACTCAAAATAGTAATAGCACAAATTAGACACAAGACTTCAAAAATCAAACCACAATTTGCAGATTCAGAGCGTCTATCAATGGTGCACAGAAAACTGGGCTTGCAAAGTAGAGACTACTTTTGAAAATGTGGCCATTTCCAAACCTAATCATAGTGGACAGGTTTGATTAATTTTAGTAGAATGGTCTATTATTATTGGTTTCTAATACTGAAGGAAAATATCAGATTCCTCTGAGCTTTTTAAAATAAATAGAGTAGCATTGAATCGTTAGCTTCAGGTTTTGCTTTTTGTTTCTTAATGATCTCAGTGAGGTAAAAATTGTATCCTTTGACAAGAACAGCTTCAAATACAAAGAAGTGGGTTAGGGAAATTTAACGATTGCAGGTGTATTTTGGTTTTAAGCTCTTGCATTTAAATTACCCTGAAATACAAGAGGGGAAAAGCCTCGTGAACCAGGTTATCATACTATATGTGTTGGATCTAGGTTTTGAGCTGTCATTCTACAATACAATGGAGAAATATGCCTGACTATGGTAGATGTCTTTACATGAAAGGAAAGGGGGGGTGGAGGGTTCATTTTGTTTGGTTGGTTGTTTTCTTTAACAAAATCATCCGACCTTTCAATAAGCAGAATGTCTTGATGTTGTGTCTTGAACTCCCTTTAAGGATACACTGAGGCCCCTGTTATACTATAAAGAATACACTTTTGAGATCATATATTTATGCAGTATTTCATAGTTTTCCTTAGTTTAAAATTAAACAAATGTTTTTTTGAGCATATCATATCACTTGTCATAAGCTGGCATCAACTCTTTTGGGTGAAATATTTACCTAATAGATTAATTATGAAAGCACTAATTATTCTGTATTTCTGTAAGGCAAACTGTTTCTTTCTGGAAAACTTCAAAATTCTGACCTAGTGAGGCATTTCTGTCAGGCACTAAAAATTAACATACGAATTTACTGAACCACAAGCAAACTTTGATGTTTTTATTCTTTCTGCTATGAAATGGGATGATCTTTTATTTCAGGAGTAATCTTTGATGTTGGCAGTTACACAAATAAATTAGGAAAATTCCAGTAACAGGTTGATAAATTACTGCATTGCATGAACAGATTCTTAAAAGTGTAGATGACTGACTCACTACACAAAAATGTATGGTTCATGTAAATTCCTGCTACATTAATCCACACAGATATGTTGCCTAATCAGTACCCCACAGCTGTTGCATAGATGTGTGGAGAAGTAGTTATACAGACATAGCTCTTTAGGAGGTGACTTATCATTTCTTCGAAGTGATGATATCTGTTTCATTCAGTGGGGTACTGCATTTTTTAATTTGCGTATAACAAAACAAAGGTTGTAAATAATACACAACAGAGTAGCAAGACTGTTCAAAATGTTTTTCTATTAGGTAGTTAAAAGTCATAACCCAGCGTGTTGAACTGGCCTCCAGCATTTTCATTGAATCGCCCAATATTTATAACGCTTAAGTAACAGACTCAGTCCATCTCAGTCTTCCTGTGAAACACTGTGAAACTGGAGATGGCCTAGGGTCACATACTGTAATGGTGAGAGGAAGAAGGCAGACCGCCCTGCTCTGGAATTCTCTTCCTAGTCAAGAGGAGAGCACAAATCTGGCTTTTAGGTCAT
Source organism: Syrrhaptes paradoxus (assembly GCA_013400615.1). Lineage (NCBI taxonomy): Eukaryota > Metazoa > Chordata > Aves > Pterocliformes > Pteroclidae > Syrrhaptes > Syrrhaptes paradoxus. The sequence goes on along the minus strand of VZTO01003235.1, from coordinate 1,280 downwards.
CAGTTTCAGACAAGCTTAGAGGTTTACTAATGTATTTTATATTTACCAAAGGTCCTTGCCCTGAGACAATACTGAGCACAAACTGTTAGTTCTCACTAATGTGCTGTTCACTATACTTAATTTTCTTGTGGATCTTCCTTCTTACCTTAGAGGAAAGCCCTAAGCAAATTGATACTTTCTCAGGGGAGAGCTGGAAGAAAAAAGATATATCTGCATGAGAGTTTTAGTTTGGATTCACTTCTGAAGTGGATCTTCTGATTTACCACGCTAGGGTTGACAGTGTGGAGTGTCTCAGAGTGCCTAAACTGCTCTTGGGTATTCATCCAGGATGATGAGGTGTTGGATGGAAATAAATTGAAAGGTGCTCTCCAACTGCTGGAGCATTCTGCTCAGGAGACAAGACAAAAATTACGCTCCCTGAAACATGTATTGTCTAGGCATAAGGTCCTCACACCTGTTCTCTGTTTCTGCACTATATTTTTGGACCATACTAATTACATTACTGCTTGTGTAGTCATAGCTGGTAAATTCAAGGAGTGATGGAATAATAGAGGATATTTTGGGTTGTCTCTTTGTTTTTATTTGCAGCATTTCAAATCTTCTGTTTCCTGGGATATGCTCAAATAATTTGTCTCAAGATTCAATTTATGAGGGATTTACTAGCAACACTGTCTTTGGATATTCTCTGTTCTGTCTGCTCCCGTAGCAGCTCATTCACCTTTACTAGCTAATTTTTAACATCGATATGTCCAGGGATGTGGTCTACAGCAGTACAAACAAAATTGCTTCAGCACGAGTCAAGGGGCAGCACACACAGAACGGATGTGTAACCTTTTTAATCAAGTGCTGTCGCCCAATTGCTCTCATGGTGGAACTACGGATTCATATGTCATGGCTATTAAAACAAAAAAGGCTTTCTCACCTTGCAAACCTTTCTTTTTCAGATCAGGTGCATATATAGGATCACACACAAAGCAAATAGATTGCTCCTTTGCTTCTGAATGAATCATGTGACTTTACCCAGTAATTAATCCTGTTTAACATTATTTTGTTACTCCTAAATTTTAAATAGCCTAAGTCAATGTCTTCTCTTTACATAATCTATTGTTGATTGTTTCGTGATTCTTCCACAAACATAAAACCACAGGCACTACCTTAGAGCAGATTAATTTCTGTACTAGTTAATGTAATAAGTGTCTTGACCTAATTCTGTTAACTATGTCCTGAAGTTAGTTTTTTTCCTCGACATTCCTAGTTTATTGTTGTGGTTTTGTGTGGTG
>VZTO01003233.1:1094-15990 GCA_013400615.1 Syrrhaptes paradoxus | reverse complement strand
CCTTCATTCTATCACTTGAGTCATCATGCAGGGTGATTCCCTATGCTCCCTACCACCATTGGAAGCGAAGGCATGTGTATATTTGAAGTCATGTGTGTAGGATTCATATGAAGAATTGAGCATCAGTTGTGCTTTTTTCCTGTCCTGCAGTTGCCAGTAACGTACCTACTTCTTTCAGAAGTGAATTGACCTTTAATACTTGCTGTCAGAGTTACAACACAGAGTACATGATTACTCCCCCTTCCTCAGCCCCCCGAAACAACAAGGTGTCTGGTGTGAATCCAGCATTCACCCTGTGTTCTGATCCCTTAATGCTTTCCTTATGCAGGACATAGCACAGTGACTGGTCGGAGATTTAAAGAACACCAAACTGTTTTCATCTGATGTGTCGGAAATGTGTTTCCACTTCCTCTTTTCTTCCCAGATATCGGTGTCAGGGTTTGTTTTTTTTTTTTAAGGTAGAATCCTAACTGTACTGTGTAAAACTTAATGATAAAATAGTACTTAAGCATGTGATCTTAAAACACAACCCAAAGGTAACATGCCCCTGGCTTCACTGGCAACAAAATGTGGAAGACATGACCTCTGCAGTTCAGGAGGGGAATGTGATTTTTACCTCTGTAAAATCTGTCTGCTTGCTTTCTAGTGCATGTTTTCAGGCATTTACCTGCTTTACATTGTATTGTTGTTTCCCTCCCTCTGTTTGTAATAATTGTTTGGAATTTCATGTGTGCTATTTGTGTCAGAAATTCAGTATATTAAATGATTTAAAAAAATGTGATAATACTGACTTTTAAAATGTACCATAATAGCCTATGTAATGTAGCAATTGTTTAAGCTGACCTGAGTATGTCCAATATACAGAGTTATTTGAAGAAATACTGGGGTACTGCTATAGAATGGTTAGTGTTCTTTCTTATATACATATCACTTCCATCATGAAACGAATCATGCAGTAATAATCTTTATATGTCACAATATAGAATATTCTGTCATTCTTTCACAATCACACTTAATAATGCTTATGATTCCCATCAACCTGTACCCACACATCTGTCTGTAGCCTCTAGCTGACTTGCTGCCTGGGTTGTGTTTTTTAAAGGCATCTTTTCTGGGTTTTAAAATTTCCTTGAAAGGCAGATTCAAATCTGACTGGGAAATATTACTATCAGGTTGTTTTGAGTTGTGACAGAAGGAGCCCACAGATGGATGGTAGGTCAATGGGATGCTCTTGTGCAGGTGGCTTTTATTTGTTTTGGTTTTTTTTAAACACTTTGAACATAAGCAATTACATTTGAATACGTTTGATAGATCAGTTTTGTGCATTCATGTGCTCTTGTCCTATTGCCTGATTTCTTCAGATTTCATTTTATCTTAATTTTTTTGCCCACAACACCATCAGTATCTGCCTTTTCCCCCGACTAGTGACTAACCTCTGGACAAAAGCAAATTGATGTAGAGAGTCCTTTGGAGCTTCACGCATGTGAATTGACACCTGCTAGGCTCACATTACAGCCCTTCCCTTACTAAGGGCACTAATTAGCATCTGTTTCTTTTATTTTTCTATTAATTTTAATGAAATACAGAGGAACTTAGTCCGTTTAAGAACTTATCCTCTAGCCTTTGTCCAGTTTGCCAAAAAAACTCAGGCATAGTTAAAGCAGATTTACAAGCAACCCATAAAAGGTGTGATTATGTGATACTCACTTCCTTAGAAAACCAGATTAACAAAATTATCCAAGCCTTCCTGGAGTGGGAAGCAATGTTTTGCGTATAAAGCAAGATATACTGCTGATTAGCAGAGTTATACCTTACTGGGAGTTGGTGCCTCCACACATTGCTGGATTCAGAACTCCAGAAGAGGACATGAGGAAAAAGGATATTACAAGTGGGGAGATGGGGAAGAAAAATAAGTTTGGAAATTTTCTTTTATGCAAGAGGCTATGTAAAATAGGAGAGCTAATTGGCATGCATTGAGGAATGTGAAAGCAGAAGGGCTCCGGTATGTTAAGGACTATTTTGAAGGCAGAGGTGCAGTGCAGCAGGATGTTGGCATTTTGTGAAAACTTACGTCTTCATTTTGTTATTTTTGCACTAAAAATTGTTGGTATATGAAACTATTTCAGTTTATCATGTAGCCCTCCAGAATTCTGTACATCAGAATGAGACAGAATGGTCTCTGCAACCATCGCCATAAAGAGGAGTCGCTTTGTTACTGCTTCATATTCTGTCGTTTGCATACATAAAGGTAGCATTATCTACAGATTTGTCAGGGGAGTTGATATGTTCTATTGATTTCTGCCAGAATCCTCATATTTATTTATTTAGAGATTTGCCCTGGTGATACTCTCTGGTTACAGGCCACTGGTATAAATGCACAGTTTGTACAATATATTGGAACATGACAGTAAAGTATCAAATACTGGCATATGCACCATATTTTAGACTCATACTTGAGAACTTGCCAATTTAGCCTTGCCCGTTCTTGAATATATTAAATACTTTGGTTCCTGTAAAAATATAATTATTTTGCTGTTTTTGTTGTTTGTTTGTTTGTTTGTTTGTTTGTTTTTTCTCCTTCAGTGGAAGACCAAGTATTCCAAGCTGTTTTTCAGAAAATCTGATACAGTACCTGAAGAGCTCCATCAAATGGTACAAGAAGGCTTTCTGGCATTGCGAGAACACAATTGTTTCTTTCAAGATCTTGTAAGGATCAAAGAAAAAGATTTTCTTACTCCGGTGTCACGTATATTAATTGGAAACCTGGGATGCACTTACAAGTACTTGAACACGAGGTTATTTACAGTTCCTTGGCCTACTGAAGGTCATGATATAAAATATTGCAGTCCTCAAATACATGATGCTTGTAAAGCATTAATAAGACTTAATGACTACTTGCATATTGAAGCAGTCAAGGCTTTACAAGGACAAAATTTGTTTGAGACCAAAGAAATAAAAGATACTACTGTAATAGATAGGGAGCAAAATTTTACTCCTAATCTTATAGAGAAAGGGTCTGTTTCAAAAGATCAAAGCAGTTGTTGTGTACCAGTGGATGACTACATAAGTCTAAAGAACAGGACATCTTATAATTTGACTTTATTAAATTATATGGATCCACTGCAAATGCAATACTTGAAACAAGAACCCTATTTTGGAATGGGGAGCATGGCAGTGAGCTGGCACCACGATGAGAATCTGGTTGAGAGGTCAACGGTTGCTGTGTACAGTTACAGCTGTGAAGGTGAGTGGTGGGGGAGGTACGAGTTGACTAGTGATATAAATATCTTAAGTCCCTGAAGGTCTTTTATGTTTCCATGTGTGTAAGTGCATAAGCACACCTGTGTGCTAGCCTGGATTTGTCGCATGCTTCTGAATACAGTGTGGTACTTCTTGTATTTAAGCCCTTTCTTTATTTCTGCTAAAACCTGTATGAAATATACCTGTGTTTACTGCAGCGGGCTTATCAGTTGTTATCTAAGTAGATTTAAAAATCAGTGTGATTAACTTTTTGCCTAAGACCCAGGAATTAAAAATCTGTCAAATACCTTTTTCAGGTTAACGCATGTGCGTATTTTCTATCCTGTAAAGCGTTTTGTTGTAGTTGACATCGCCGTCTTTGTTGTGTTATTTACTATGTACAGACTTGCTTCTGCTTTGTGCTGATTTTACTGCTCTTCTGTCTTTGGAAAGATCATTTTAGGTTGATTTTGTATAAAAGTGTTACAGTATTGACTTCAAGTATATACATTTTTTCAGTAACATTTTAAGTTAAAGAAACTTAAACATGAACTTGAAGTAATAATAATAGTGTGTGAGGATTTGTTTTAAGCTTAAAAACTTTTTACTTTAACATAAGACTTGCTTGTGAAGGGGAAAAAATGGGTCCCTTTAAGTTCAGATAGCTATAAATTAACAAAAAAGAAAGCTTCTATGTTTATTCATAATCCGTCACTTGATTTTGTTTCTTCAAGTTCAACAAGTTATAGGTAAAAATTATGCTGTTGTAAAACCAGTGCAAATTCTATCCAAGATTTGATTGATGAGGGTAGAAAGAAATATTTGATGTGTTTAGACCAAAAATTATTTTGATATCTGTATATAATGTTTTTGCCCCATACAAGATTTTCCATAAGTATTCTTATAAAGTTTTTATTTTTTCCTGAAGGATTTAAAAATTAAAAAGAACTTTAAAAAGCTAAGAGCTTTCCAGTGAATAAATTTATTTTTTCATTTACAAAAATATTTAAAAATTATTACTTCAAATATTTGTATTTTTGCAATAATTCCAAAAAGTTTTGATCAAATTGAAATTCGATTATATGGGGGGGGGATATCTTGGCAGGAGGTAGTGATGTTAAAAACTCAGTGTAGCTGGAAATAGTGTAAAAGACACTTTTTGGCGAAGACAATGATTTATGAAGTCAGATCTAGATCTGAACAAGATTGGATTCCACTTGATAGCTCTTGAGTATGGCTCAAGTTGATTTAATGAACTTTCAAGGGAGTTTAAGGTGCCTAGCATGGCTCCTGACGAGCGTCATGAGGAAGTGTCCTGTAGTGTACCTTGATGTGAAAACAGTTCACTTGTGTCTGTCTGTGTTCAGGTTGTGGTTGTCCTTGGATGTCCCTGAAGTGAAGCTGTATTTATAATTAGCCTATTTATTCATAAATTGGAGGAAATGGAACCTGCTTATAGATATGAACCTGCTCATGAATATGGTATAAGTATGTATCTCTTACCAAGCTCTCCGTACCTGTAAAGCATGAAGAAGCTGCACATCTTTTTGAAGATTGCTGTTAAATCTTTGTAAAAACTTGATCTTTGTATCAAAAAAAACCACCAAACCCTAAATCTTTGTAAAACTTCTCTTCCCACTTTCCATAAATATATTTGCTTTTTACAAGTGTCCTTTATTAGTACTTATTCCATTAATTCTTTTAGTATTGAGTTATACATTACAGTGAAAATTCAATGCTAAAGTCTATCACAGAGTCATTCATAATAAAGTTAATCACAGGATTCATAATAAAAAGAGTAGATGTGATCGGATATTTTTGATGGAATTATTTTTCCTTAGAAGATGTTGATTAGATGGATTAACAATTTTCTGGGAGAAAACACTGATTCTGTGGGAAATTCAAACATAATTTAAGCATGTTGATTTTTTGTTAAAACTTGAGTTATTCATGTTTCTTCGAGGTCTTGCGCGTTTTTTTGTCAACTCTCTATTCCTCAGGTTCTCACTGGTCTCTGTGGTACTCCAAACACTGAGGATCTGTGGCAGTCCCTTAGTAGGGGGAAGCCAGGGCTGCCAGAGCTTCATGGCTGGTACCAATCTCTCCTGCCACAAATGCACAGTCCCCAGGTTTTCAGATTTTGAACAGCAGGAGCCCAAATAATCTTACTGCATTGTGGCAGCTGTTTGTCAGACTGTTTAAAGATGAACAACTTGGGTTATGTGGCTTGCTTTTTACTTCAGTTTGCATTTTTATGTCATTATTTGTTTGGTACCTACTTATTTGATTACATAGTATTAAAATAGATACTGCTGTAATTGAAACAAATTTTTCTTATTTGCTTGTTCGGTGTTTGATGGCATAATGAAAAATTAATGTTTGAAACTTTGATCAGTATTAATTGGAGTAGAAGGAGTTTTTAATATGCCAGAAAAGAAATTTGAGAGCCAACATAAAGATATTGGAACAAGCTATATTCTAATTAGTATCACCATTTGTTTTCTTGTTTCCAGTGTCAAACTGTTTCAAAGCAACTTCAAATGAGGTACATTTCTAACAACAAAAAAAGACAGATGTTTAATGCTTATCTTAATAGCATTTGCTTTTATTTACATTAAAATAAAATGCATTATATTACACTATGTTAAAAGCAGGTTATCAAGTGGTAAGAATAAGCACAAAAATTGGAGAAATTTGCTTTTAATGTGTATACTGCATGAAGGTGCACGAGTGGTAGTCATGGTGCATATGCAGAACTGGATACATTACAGAATGTGTGTTCAGTTATACTGTCACTAACACTATTAGGAATTAATTTACTTTTCAGAATTTACCATGGAACACGAATTCCAAATTTCGACCAACTTAGGATTTTTAATAACTCATTAGCTTACAAATATCCTGTCACATGAGAACATTAAGGTAAAAACTTGTTCAGGATTTTAATATAGTAAGCTAATAACCCATTTTTATTTCCTGCTCTATTTATAGAAGTGAATTGCAATCCTGCAAAACTGCTAGAATAAGGGCATTTTCAAAAATTGGATTTTATCCATGAAAATTTCCTAATGAACAGTTTTCCCTCAGGTCTTTAAGTTTTGTAGGAAGTTTTATTGCTTACGAGACCACTAGCTGGTTCTAAAGATGCTCTTTGAACTAGAGACTTGTTTCAGTTACCAACTTAAAGGAGAAGGAAAATAATGTAGTCACTGGAAGTGTCCATCTTTCTCTTACTTGGATTGCCCACAAACTATGTTTATGGTTAGATAAGTAGTTTTCTCTAGATTCTTTACAGTATCTTGTTTGTCGTCTTGCTGTACGGCCTACTTGCTGTATGAAGCTCTTGAAGTACTGACCAGCTGGCTCTGCTCACTGCCGAGGTGATTGTTGTGGTGTAACTCCAGACGTCAGTGAGCCCCACACAGCCACTCGCTCACTGCCCCCGCGGTGGGACGGGGGAGAGGATTGGAAAGGTAAAAGTGGGTTGAGATAAAGACAGTTTAATAGGTAAAGCAAAAGCCATATGCACAAGCAAGACAGACCAAGGAATTCATTCACTGCTTCCTGTTGGCAGGCAGATGTTCAGCCATCTCCAGGAAACCCGGCCTCCATCATGCGGAACGGTTACTTGGGAAGACAAACACCATCACTCCCAATGTCCACCCTCTCCTTCTTCTTCCCCCAGCTTTATATACTGAGTGTGATGTCTTATGGTATGGAATATCCCAGTGGTCAGCTGGAGTCAGCTGTCCCAGCTGTGTCCTCTCCCAACTTCTTGTGCACCCCCAGCCCACTTGCTGGAGGGGTGAGAAGCAGGAAAGGCCTTGGTGCTGTGCGAGCACTGCTCAGCCATAACCAAAACATCCCTGTGTTATCAGCACTGCTTCCAACAGGGATCCAAAACATGGCCCCATACTAGCTGCTGTGAAGAAGATTAGCTCTCTCCCAGCCAAAACCAGCACAGTAATGTTGAAAGGTTTAACAAGCTTAGCTAGTTGCTAATGACTGATCTTGAAGGAATTTTGATGTTATTTCGTTTGTAAAACGCTGTTGGTATTTTTTCACACTGTGATGTTAGAAGCAATAGCCTAGCCCTAAACCTGATGATGGCTCTTTCATTTATACAGTAATTGGGAATAAAAATAATTCAGATTCACTACAGATATATATTTGCTCACTAGGTTAAAAAATCCTGAAACTACAAGAGTTCAGAATTGAAGTAAATCTAAATTTGTAGCTGACCAGTAATCCTCTTTATGTACTGCTTAATGCATAAAAGTAATGGAGTAGACATTTGCACAGGATTAGAACAATTATATTAAGTGGTTTCTAATGTCAGTAATGTAGGAGAAGTATTGCTTGTTGAAAGAATAGAAATGATGTGTAGAAAAAGATATATTTCTTCTTAAGAAATAAATATGTGAGTGAAATGGCCACATCTGTAACTTGTAGCTTCTGGGCAGTTGGAATTATATTCTGAGAGAATCACAAATTTTTAATGATCCAATTAATCTTATAATAATAGATTTGAATCCCTGTTTTATAAAAAGAAATTGTCATTTGAATAAACTGTTGTGGGCTGTGTTTGAACAATGTTAGCAGATCTTTTAGTTTTTGGCTTTGTGAATGTCAGTTGTAAGCAAAAGTTAAAATGTTAGTTCAGCCTAATTAACTTCTTATCCTATGGCTTTTTAGTAATAAGGTGGAAGAAATAACTCTGGGTAGATACTCATTCTTTCCCACCAGCTGCTGAAAAGCAAAAAATGCTCTTGTTTTTTCATTTCTTGCATATGACTTATATACGTTGCTATGGAAGACAGTAATAATGTATGTATTTCATTATTTGCTGAACACGTGCCTGGATTCTTTTAAATTCTGAAAAAAATAAATCAGTCTGTAAAAAAATAATTCTCTTTATCTGCGTAGCAATGGCTAGTTGGATTTAATGACAAAGTAGATGTTTCCTGTCATCCTTGTTTTTAGCAATGTGTTGACAGTGATTCTGTTGTCTAAGAAATCGTTTGATTTAAGATTACATTTAGGATATAGTTTGGCATTTACAATTTGTCTTGAAAAGGGAACATTTAGGTTTCAGATTGTCAAAAAACTCTCAAACTCTTCTTGAAGAGACTGTTGGTGAATAGCAAAGTAACCTTTTGAGGCTGCTTTAACAACAACCAAACGAGATCCAGGAGAACAAGTTTAGTGTTGTTCTGAACCGAACCATGACCCAAACTGGATAAGATTGGGTCTTGGAGATGAAATATCTCTGAAATTTAAGCTGTCTGGTTAGGAGCATAGTGCTGTGGCCATTTTTTTTGCAGCTCTATTGTCTTTTTCATGGTTCTGTGTTAACAACAGTACCTCCTCAAACCTGTAATTATGTTTTGGTAAGCTTGTTGCCTAGTTGGACCATTTCATTTGGGATGCAAGTGTGAAGGTTTCTCGCAGGCCAAATTCTCTAAATCTTTAATGCACAGAATTCAAATTTGCAGATAGTTTTATTATGTTTCCATTGAATACTGCTAGATTTGGCCATTTCTGTATGGTCTACTCCAAAATAAATACGTATTCTTAAGGTGCTGTGTATGTGCGAGATCGACATGATTTACTCTCAAATAGCTATGGTTTGGATACATCCAAATGTTTTCACTTAAGTGGGACCTGTAATTATGTCAGTGAATGTACAGCATTCAGTCATGCTTGAGGTGTGACATGCAGAATTTAATAACAACTTCTTTTTGTGTAAAAGTTTATCAGTGCTACCTAGAGGTATACCACAAATGTTAAGGTGGCTTGCTTTTTTATCTTGCTCTCACTTTCAGAGTAGCTTGCATTTAAAAGCTAGCAGCAGCTTGCTTCCATTTGTTACCAAAATAACATGGTAGGAGCCATCAGTTTCAATTGCTGCTGATAATTATAAGGTGCAATAATTGAGAATATAGAGAAAAGGAGACTCTGAGCTACATTTGAACTCTGTACTTAAGCAATAAAAAATTTATCAAACTGCAAAAAATAAGTCATTTTAACGAGCACATTCCAAAGGTGCTGGATTTATGAGGAGACCCCAGGAAACTTTGATTGAAATTGCTGTCTCTGATTGTAATTCTATATTTTATTGGTGCCATATTGTGAACAGTGCTGCTGCCAAAGTGAATGGGAAAGCAGCATAACAGAGATTTAACCCAGAACGGTTACCTCTTTTTATAATATCCATGATGTATTGCATTAAAAATGCCTTGAAAGCCATCCTATTTGCAGTTTTCAGAAAACATTTTTCTTAAATTAAGTTACGATTTATCTGAACAGGGCAGAAAATATGAAAGCCCCTTGAAGACTTTAGTATTGATTTTTCTGAGTATTTGCTAGCTCTTGTTTTCTAATTTGTGTGCTCCTTGATAAAAGGCCTAGAGCTGCTCCTGAGCCAAAGCTTCAGCTGAATGAGAAGTGCAGTAGTGTAGGCAGGGAATACGGGGACTGAATTTACAGTAGGAATTTTAGCTAGGAACTTCAGATGGGCTTTTTAAAAGGTTTTGGCTCTCTGCTTCTTCAATGTTGGCAGTATTTAATTGACACAGAAAATTAGGACCATTTATTGGTTTATTAAGGGCTACTCCCGACTAAACAAGCGTTGCAGTAACCATGTGGGATGGAGGACTTGAATATTTTGGAAGTGTGAGTTCAAGGTCGCTTTTTATGCGTGCATGGTATGAGTTATAAATCTTTATTTTAGTATTTTTATTCTAGATTTAAATGAAGACAAAATTTTTAAAATTATTACATGGAAGCACATTTGAAATGAATAATGAAATGGACACACACCGTTACTAAGTTATAAGCAATAATTAGGCATGCTACGTACTTAATGATTTTTAAGTGTTCACTGCCGTTCTGTGCCAACTGCTTATTAAAACTTCTTCCTCCCTCTGTCAAAACGCTCTGTTACTTTAGCCATGAGACTGTTACACCATAGCTCCTGAGTACCTTGTTACAGAAGCTGACTGTATCTTTCAATTTATACTGCAGTGAAGCAAGCTTATGAAAATAGTTCTGAGGGATTAAGCTCTAAGTACTATTTCTATGCAGTGGATTATTTTTTTTCCCCAAGCTCGACACATTCATGTTGCTTAATGATAAGAAAAATGTTATGACAAATGTATTGAAGCTGCTTTGGCTCTTGTACATTATCTAGTATGTTTGACTAATAAGTTTGAGAAAAGTGACAGATGTGATTCCAAGATTTGCACAACTTTGTGGGTCTATACTGAGTTTTGTGCCCATTATTTCACTTTACCTGGCCTCAGTTTATGATTTGGTGAAATATCAAGTATGTAAACAAATTAAATTGTTCATAAAAAGCTTTGGTAGCTTATGACTTGAAATTGTTTCAGGAGTTATCTCTCTTTATATCAGCATTGCTGCATTATTTTCTTTTTTCTTCTATGCTTATAGTTTTAGTAATGTAAAAAAAAAAAAAGGAGTAAAGATTAACTAAAGCTCCCATTAACATGTACTTGAGAACTTCAGAAAAACGAGTCTGTTACAAACTTTGCCTTGATTTGCATTTACTTTGTAGTTAACATGAAGTTTTCATCTTAGTGAAGATGGTTGCAACAAATTCTTGATCACATACGCCTTCTTTTCTTTTTTTCAATCTATCAACATAATTTTGAATTTGGAGATGGTGATTATACCAAATGGAGATTATAGGAAGTTTAAGCCTATTAAGATTGTACCAATGTGGGATATCATTAAGTCTGTATTATTAGACCAGATAGTATATTTTATGCTTATCACCTTGTCTGTCATCTATTGTTGTGTTTTTCCCTCTCTCTCTTTAAAGGTTCAGCTGTGGAAGAGAGTAATGAACAAACATTGAAGGGAAGAGACCCAGCTGTTTGGCACGTAGGCTTGAAGGTAGCATGGGACATAGAGACACCAGGATTAGCAATACCACTTCGCCAAGGAGACTTCTACTTGATGCTTGGTAATTTTCAAGGGCTAAGAAGGGGAACTTTTTGTTGAAATCAGAGAAAATTACACTTATGTTAATAGAAATTATCGTAAGTTCCTTTCCATTAGGACTCTCCTTACTTAGAAAGACATGATCTGGCTAGAGTGTATAATAAATTCCTCCTACCTTGCCCACTTCCAGTGTATTTTGGGGAACTTTTTTTTTAGAAATGTTTCTTTCACTTCACAGCTAAGAAAGGAAATATTATTTTTGAGCCTTTTCTGTCTGTTGTGCAGGGAGAATTGATAGTCCAAGTCAGGCTTCAGGCCATAGGCAGAATTTCTGCAGATCTTAAGAGAATTTGAGCTGTATCTATCCCATCCTTGGGTTTGTAGATGCCAATTCCTTTTTCTGTTCTTACTGAGTAACTGTGAGCATCCGTGTGTTATGTTCAACAACAACAACAACAACAACAAAATCCCGTTCTTGAGTTTAGCTTATAAAGTGGCTACATATTATGTAAGCTGTGACAGTAGCAGTTTCAAAGTTCTCTGGTGGTTCTTGAAGTTTCAACTGTTACGCCACTCTGTGGATGTTTTATTGGTCACTAGTTTCAGGCATGATGCTTCTCTCCCTTTGCTACACTTTTCCATGTATATATTCAAACATACTGTTTTCTAGTAGTGAACAGAGCTGTCATACTCCAAGAATGAGTCTTAATTTAAATTTCTTTTTAAAATCCTCTACACTTGAGACATTTGAGTTCATTTACTTGAGCAGCTGAGCTCACACTGAAAGAAACAAAGCAAGAACTCTGGTTAAGGCTTGTTGACACAAAATCTGTTGCTTTCTCTTTTGGCTTGTTTCTCTTGCTTATCACTTTAGTTTAAACAAATTTAGTTATAAATCACAGGACTCAAAACATGAGTAATGCTTCTGACAACATCATGTTGGCTTGTTTAGTGACTGGCTTGGTGGTGGTCATCTTTGAAGAGTTAGAGCACCTGCAATGTTCTCTGTTATGTGTTTGTGACTTGGAAGGGTAGACTCCATGGAGTGGCCCTAGAATGACCTGTTGTGCTGCCAATTTGTTGGGCTGAACAGTCTTTTTGCTTTTACCTTTCACTTTCATCTTCAACAAATATGAAAACAGTTTACTTAGTACAAGCAATACATTTGTAAGCAATCTTAAACATATACTGCTCCTTGTCCTTAGTTGCCTCATCAAATCCTGTGCACTGTCATTGATGAAGTGTAAAAGAACTGACCTGTCTGTGCTCTTACATATGTTCAGCATGAACACACCAAGTGTTAAGATGTGAGGTCCTTTGGCATGGTGGTGTGGATGCACCTCCTTTTTCTGTATTTGTGAAGATATAGAGGAACAGACTCTGCTCCTCTGTAAAACAAACAAACACAAACAAAAAACACCCAACAGAAAAACCCAAAAAACCCCCAACCAAACAGAGACATTGCTTACATGTAAGTAAAGTTTCAGTGGCAGTCAAACCTTCCTATAAAGGGAATTATTAATTCTTTTCTGTGCAATAGCAGTTTGGGCATTAAGTAAACTTCTCATCTAATCCTTCCTGACTGCAAAGTTTATGCCTACACAGCTTTGCTGGGACAGAGATTCAGAAGGCAATTAGTAAAAGAAGGAGTTTTTGTTGCAAAATACTGTAGACTGTAGTTGACTGAGTTACCAGATCGTAAGGACATTTTTTTTATTCCCTCATGCAATTTATGCACAGTGACTAAAGTATTATCGTGGATGCTATTTGAAGGGTGAGTCAGAAAGTAAGTATTTAACACATAACATTGTGATCATGTTTAGATGGAAACAAAGGATATATTAAACATTCTTTTGAAGATGATGTGTAAATCACTTTCTTATTAATACTTTGTGGAGATCTATAGATTTGAGCTCTGTAGGCCAGGTGTTTGATAATCTCTTCTGAATTTCCATAGCCTTTGTATTTCTTTTCCTCAATTACTTTAAAAAAATTATTATTTTAAACAGGCTGAGAAAGTATTCTCAAACTAGCCCTTTTATTAGGTTTCTGTGTACAGCAGAACTGCCTTTGTCGTTTTTACTTGAAGTGAAAGACAATGTAAGTGGATGGACACAGTTTTAGTGTATTTTTTTACTGTTCAGATTTTTTGAACTGACTTTTAAGAGGAGGCATCTTGAGGATGCCATCTGAAAGATAAAATATGAGGACTCTGTGTAAAAACTGACTTGACAATGAAGAAGCCGATTTTAGATTCATTTATCTTGTGCATTTATACATCACACATTCCAGAACCTCGTTTCAGTAAGCGGAGTCTTCCTGCTGGCATTTGTTAAAAAGCAGCGGCAGCACTATGCAAGGCATCTAGAAAATATCATGTTAAGATGGGAGTAATGCAGCTAGTAGTAGCTGTTGATAAACAAGGACTGATTGGTAAGACTGTGTACTTTTACTGACTACCAGTGACTCATCCAACTCTAGCAAAAAACTTCGCGACTCCGTAGGTCTGTTCTTCCAGTCGCTGAAATGCTGTAGTGCGTACTGCTTTATATGCTTGTTGTAAAATACTGCAGTGTGAAATTCAGTATGTTGCTTATAATTAAAAAGTCAGGTCCTATCAATTCCTGTCCCTGTAATACCCCAACTATTTCCTAATATTGTAGACACACATCTTGAATAAGAAAATGTGGTGACTTTGGTAACTTGATATTTCTAGTGGTGATGTGCGATTACAGTAACTTGTGAATCCTGATCAATGGGTATGTCAAAGTAACAAAAAGATTGAGGATGATTTTTAGCATTTCTAGTAGACATTGAGGAATGTTTATGTTGTTCCCTTCATTTGGCTCTATAAAATGTTTTTGTTTTTGTTGTTCTGGGTAGAATTTTACTAAAATGCAGTCTTAAAGTATATATTTATACCTGCATTCTCAGCTGTCCTCTTCAGACTAAATCATAAGCTGTAATTTAAATATATGTTGGTACTGAACATGAGGTGATCAAATCCATTCTTCAAATAAGCTATTGCAGTAATATAAATGTATTTTGTTTAAACAAAAACCAATCAAAATCGAAATTACTTCAAGTTTTTTTGAGGCTTACTCTTCCTAATATGAAGAAAAAAGATTTGGTGAATAACTGCAAATCTGTTGCCAAAAAAACTCAAATCTGAACTTGATATCATTCACAAAACGGAAACACTTTAGCTCAATTTAGAATAATATATTGGTCTGCAGAGGAAGTGCATACAGAACCCTGCTGTCTCAAGTACACAGTCAAGGGGTGTCTAATATGAAACGTGTTGGGTGCGTGCAATAAATCCAAGACGCGTGGAGGTGAGCAAAGGGCCCCATCTGCTCTGTCCTAAAGCATGGTTAACTAGGGTTGTCATGGTCTTACTATTAAATTGGAATCTTTACCCTAATCTTTGAGTTAGACATGACCGGGTTTGCAAGCAGATTTACAATTTTCACTAATTTTCTTACCATGACTTCAAAACATACTTAACAAAAATACTTTCTGGACTTTTTCAAAGGGACATTTACTTTTCTGCAGCTGTTTCCCATAGATCAAGGTCTTGCTTGAAAGTTAGGCTTTTAAAACAGCATGAAGATGAACTTGGAATCTTATGACTCCCCACCCCCAGCAAATTGTAGTTCAAGAAGCATCGAAAAATTAGTGAAAATTGTAA
>VZTO01003232.1:0-38356 GCA_013400615.1 Syrrhaptes paradoxus | reverse complement strand
AAGGGTAGAAGAGTGATTGGAGAAAGGCTGTGATGATTCCCTCAGCTGGTATCTCAGCTCCCGGAGAAGCTGGACTCCTCTAACACAATGGGTATTACTGGACATTGTTTTGCAGGGATTATTTGCCCACATAATTCTCCTTCCTCTCATTTTCCATGGGACTTTCCTGACAGTTGGGGTTTTTTCTCTGAGGAGGTTTTTGGAAGGGAAGATGTTGAGGGTTCTTCCTGCTCTTCTCTTTGCCTAGGCTCTAAACAACACTGCAGGGAGCAGCTCCAGTCCTCGTTTGCTTCAGTACGTGACTCCTCCGCGGGCTTTTATTCCGTGGTACAATTCCCCAAAGCTGCAGCCGGGAGGGACCGGCACTGGCCGAATCCCACCGGTGACACCAGGCACTGGCAGCGGGGCTGGGAGCTGGTGTTCTCCGTGTCTGAGCTTTATTCTAAATCCATGGTACCCAAGAAGCCCCCTCCGCACACGCTGCAGGGCTCCGTACGCCTGCTTAAGGAAATTATACCTTCCTCGGTGCTGCCTGCTCAAAACCCGGTATGAATTCTTATCGGTTTGCTAGGTTTTTTAGTTTAGGCGGAAATAGTGCAGAAGAACAAGGCTTTCCTGGCTCTCTCCTGTTTTGGAAGCAGCAAGGACATGGGATGTCTTCTTCAGACCTGGGACCACCTGTCCCAGTGATGCTGTGTGTGAGCGTTTCAGAGGTAGCGTGGCTACGATTTAGCTGTCTTCTAGCGCAGCATGGAGGGAGAGAGGGACTGCAGACTGGCTGGCCGCTGTGTTTAACCACTTTTTTTTACTTATTTTTCTTCCAACGTTCTGACCAGTTCCTTGGGTGGTTTTTCCCCAAGAGTGGTCACGCTCCCTGTCCGCAGGCGTGCTTTCAGAGGCGCTGCCGTGGAGGCTCCAGAGACTTCCTCCGCAGACTTCAAAGGGCCTTTTAGAAGCCTCGTGAAATTTAAGCACTTGGACTGTTTTCCAACAGTCTTGAAACCCTTTATAATTGACTCAGCTGACTTTTTTTTTCCCTTTTTTTTAAGGGGAGGGAAAAAGGCATGGACAGAGTAAATATGTAGCAGTAATAAAAGCTACACGTGATTTGACTTTGATTATTGTCTCATCAGTCTATTTAAGCCCTCGGCAGAGGTTGTGAAACTGTTGAAGATGCTCCTTACATTGAAGTCTTTGAGTGTCTTCACAGCTTTGGTCATGCATGGAGAATGCAGCCACCTCCATTTCATGCTGAAGTCTTCACATCAGCCTGTGTTTTAAATAAATGCAAATGCCTACAATCGAGCCGATTATTTACAAGTTGCACATT
Organism: Syrrhaptes paradoxus; assembly: GCA_013400615.1. Taxonomy (NCBI): domain Eukaryota; kingdom Metazoa; phylum Chordata; class Aves; order Pterocliformes; family Pteroclidae; genus Syrrhaptes; species Syrrhaptes paradoxus. Next base: position 37,026 of record VZTO01003232.1, on the reverse strand, counting down.
CAAGATCCTTTGCTGGGTGACCTGTCACAGCCACCACACTGATATCAGCTGAAGCTGTCATGTGCTTTAGCGACTGATAGAGTCACATGGGAAATGTTGTTTTTTAATTGAAAACTCATTTCTCAGAATTAGTACTGCAGTTCAAAGGATTTCTCATGATGAGTGGTGCACGTGTCTCGCCCTCACAAGTCTTTGTTTCATGGATTAAATCAACTTCCTTCTGTTGACAATTGCGTAGGAAATATTTTTTTTCCTGGAATATCTATTTTTGAATTGGAAACTCAAAATAAGTAGGTCATCCACAGCTTACTGTTTAGAATGCTTCTATATATATTTAAAAATACACTAAATTATTTAGGTATGAGGTAAGATGAAACGCAAGATGTCAGGGGGAAAAAATCTCATTACCTGCAGCGTCAGCCAAGGAAGCTTTGAATTTCTTGTCTTTTAAATTAATATCCTGCAGCCTCAAGACTATGTTCATATATAAAATGAACATACCTGCTAGTTTAGATTGCCGATATAACGGGTGATTAATATTTACTTTAATTTATATTCTTCATTTGTCAAAAATACCTGTGCTAGTGCTTTACATGCGTAAACACGAATCATACAAATGTAACAGGAATTCCTGTGCCTAATTCGTATGATTTGTCTTCTTGGTTAATGAAATGATTGTGCCCAAAGTGACCTGAACAGCCAGTCATCCCTCCAACTTTCCACTTTCTTGAAAGACTGAAAGCTTGAATTAAATCATCTCCAAAGGAAGGAGAGAAATTATTCCCTCGTGGAGAAAACCTGGGGAAAACAGACTGCTGTTTGTTCCTGCTCCTCCTTAAACTGACTTCTGACAGTTTGACGTCAGTGTCCATGTAGCCACTCAGTTCTTTTCACCACTGACCCCGCACGCACCGATAAGGAGAGGTGATGGAGAAGGGCCCAGGCCCCCAACCTTCTCTCGCACTCCAGGCAGTACCTGGGATCCACCAAGCAGCGATTCAGCTGCTGTCTGCTAGGGGCTGCAGGCTTCTTGGTGAGACTCCCTGGTCAGTGGCAGTTGAACTTTATCCATTTCAAGGAGAACATAAGCCAGTGCAAACAGCAGCTTCTGCACTGTGCCTTGGGTGAGAGCGGGTTCAGTAGAGGAGAGGATCCAGGAGATCCGAGAACTCCAGCACACAGCTGTACTGTATCGCTGAAATCGTTCGTCTCATCAGTAGCGCGTCTCTGCTCCATCACCCACCAGTTATGGATGATTAGGGGAAAAATATAGCACAAGTCAGATATAATGTGATTCTGCCACTTGCAGAACCTCCTATTTTCCAAAAATAAGAGACGTAAGTCATTTTATGTCCGGTCCAGCTTATGTCTGGACCTCCTTTTTCTATAAATGTGAGTATCCCTTTTTGTAACTACTCTTACTGTTGTGCTTTACAGCATACTGGAGTAATCAGTGCCGTTATCAGAGTTAGGTGCTCTGTAGAAAAGAACTTCTTTTTTAAAAAATTTCTTTTAAATCTCCTTCTTGATAGTTTCCTTGGGGCAGTCACATCCCCTGTTTTGTTAAATGAGAAACTGTTGTGTTGCCATGTACCTGATTTTTTAGAAAGCTATCTTATTTCCTAGAGGGAATGTGTCTTCACAGACTTGCAATATGCAGAAATGTTTCCCCAGATCTGTTCACCCTCACTGTTATCTCCCTGATAGATCCTCTCTAAGGTGAGGTGACTGAGTACACTGCAGGATGGGGCTCACCAGGAATTTGTACGATGTTATAGGTGTGAGGTTCCCTGTTCTCTCCTAATAATTCCTAGCATCTGTGTGGTTTTAGCTTCTGGTTAATGTTCTTTTGCCAGACTGTGATATTTACCACAGCTCAGTATTTAACATTTTTCTCTATGGAGGAGAGGTTTGAATGCAACCTCTTGGGACAGGTCCTTTTTTAATTTCTTTAGAGAAAATGTGAATCTCTGTTGTTGATGGATTTGTTCTTCATCCTATAGCTTTTCTCCAACAAAAACATGAGCAAGCTAGTAATGGGCAACCAGCCTTGCCAGGACAACAGAATGGCATTGTCAGATATTAATCAAAAACACCATGTAGGTCAGAAAAAAACATCAGTGGGACCCAGGAAATTGTCAGACTCTATACTTAAAAAAAGATGTACAATCTAAGTCCACCCAAATTCAACATGCATTTTGTAAGCTGTCTCTTTTGCTCATATGGAACAAGCTGTTTGCATAGCCTGNACATGAGCGAGCTAGTAATGGGCAACCAGCCTTGGCAGGACAACAGAATGGCATTGTCAGATGTTAATCAAAAACACCATGTAGGTCAGAAAAAAAATCAGTGGGACCCAGGAAATTGTCAGACTCTATACTTAAAAAAAGATGTACAATCTAAGTCCACCCAAATTCAACATGCATTTTGTAAGCTGTCTTTTTTGCTCATATGGAACAAGCTGTTTGCATAGCCTGGTGACCTATGAAAGCAAGAAAAAGAGAATGCAGGATCCATTTAATCATTAGAGAGGAAGGAAAACATAATGTTCTTAGGGATCTTCTACTTCTTTCAAAGGGTAGTTTAATAGTGTGGGTAACATACTAGCAGGAGATCTACATTCAATTCTCTTCACTGCCAGGGGCTGCCTACATGACTTTTGGCAAGTCACAGTTATTTTATTTCCTCATGTACTAGAATAAGTGTAACAAGAGGATATGATGCTATGATGTTGTTGATAATCACTCACTGCTTTCCACGGAGACATTTGAAATGGGATATTGCCATTGTCATGTGTAGAATAGCAACACAAATGATGCTGCACTCTGGCTTCAGACTGAAGGAGACAAGGGCTACTGCATATCAAACACCTCATCGAAATGATAGATGGGTAGATGGATGTGTTGAGCCCATAATTTCCATGGCTTTTACAGTATGTGGGTGATTTGTGCTTTGAGAAACAATTTCATCAAAACTCCATCCCAGTGCCACTTAGCAGGGCCTATATATGTGTGCAAATACAAAAAGGTGAAATACTTTCTGCATTAGTTGCTTTAGGAAGGCAAAATGTCAGATACCATTGCTTCTGTGAAGTTGTGATTCTGTAGTATTGCTTTCTGAAATGCATATTTATCTATGTAGTGTAGTTCCCCCCTTTTAATTTAATTTTTTTTTTAATTCATTTTTTTTAATGGATTTCCTTGTTCTTTCTCTGTAGCAACTAAAGGAAGATGTATGTAAAACAGTGGTTTGCCATCAGTTTGCCTATGGGTGAGTGCCAGAGGGGTAGGAGTTCGGGCATAAATCATCTTCCTTGATTGTCTTCTCATGAACCATACTATCANTCCCTGACAGAGTGCCTCCCCATCTCTCCTGTAGCCCCTGAAGCATTGGAAGGCTGCTGTAAGATCTCCTTGGAGTCTTCTCTCCTCCAGGCTGAACAACCCCAGGTCTCTCAGCCTGTCCTCATATGGGAGGTGAAAGAAAATAGTGATGAGGAACATGTCAAAGCCTTCTGTACCTGTGACCAAGAGTTTCTTATGTGGGTTTGTGAAGTGTGCAGAAATGTCTTTTCACTGTCTAGTGTTTCCTTTACCTTATTTCACATTTAGTAAGTGCATCCATCTTTTTGCATCCATCTTAAATGCTGAGTGTAACCTGGAGAAAAGACTTCTGTGGTTAGTACAGTCAGGGACGTTAGGGCAGTTCCCTTGTGTCATGCTGTGGTAAGATTTGGAGTCTCAATCTCAGTGTTCTTTCTGGAGCTGGAACTAGAATGCAGTAATAGTTTCTAGTTTTTAGAAAGAATAATGTATACATTGTATAGAGAGATTTACCTAGGAAAATTCACATCACAAAATTAAGTCATATTTTTCAAGCACATTAGCATTTATTTTTGTGAGAGCAAATTACAGATGCAGGTGCTACACAACAGTACATGGAAAACTGAGCTTTCAGAGGCTTTTTTTCTTTTTTTTTTTTTACTCATTACTGAGACTGCTGCTTTCAAGAAACAGAGGCTGTAGCTGAAAGAAGAGGAGATGTAATACTAAATTAAGTCTGTATAAATGAGAACACAGCCAGCCTCCATGTTGTGCAGCGTGACATAGTTATTGAAGCTTTGCAACCTCTTGAATTTTCATGAACAAAAGAGGAAAAGTGCTTGCTGAGGTTTGCAGATCTGCAATCCATCTCCATCGCTGTCCTGAACCCATGCAGCTCATTTTTCTCAGCCAGAACCAGAGACTTCATCCTGGGTCTTGCTTTTAAGCTTGAGAAGGGAGCAGCAGAGTTCTCCTCCTGATGTCTCTCAGATGGGCAGCTAAGCAGTGCCTGGAGTACAGCGGGAGTGGACTGAATCCTGTAGCTGAAAGAAGACAGGCTGAGGTTAAAAAGAGGAGCTGTAGGTGGTTTAAAGGCCATTTGGATCCTAAGGTTACATTTAGGTTTCCTCTGTCCTGCCTTTCCTCCCTGTCCTAGAACATAAGATAGTTTTGCTCTGTTTTTACATTTACTCTGTCTCTGTGTTTTAGACTTCCTTGATGTCTGACAACTGTAACAGGAGCTTTCCATTATTACTTTGCTTATTTCCATTTATTATAAATAATACATTATTTAATTATTATTTCCATTAATATATCACTTTCCACTGTTATCAGATAGCCAGTGCAGCCCATGGCTTTGCAGGAGTCTGCAGCCCAAGTTTTACCAGATTTTTTTAGTCCTGCATTGATGGGGTACCCAGCTAAGTAAGTAGCCTGCTTACCTGAAAATCTTTTTAAGATTTACTGTAATTATCAAATAACAAAAATGTGCATGGGAACAGTGCGTGGTGAGTCCATCTCTGAAGATCCACCAGTGCATTCGCCATGCCTTGCAGATGCTGCACGAGGCGAGAGAACTGCCCAGGTTCCTGCTTTAGGAGGACAGATGAAGGGGACAAAGGGTCACAAAGCAGAGTCAGGTCACTGAGGTTCAGCTTCACTGGAAACCTCGCGGTGGAAAGCAGCACCTGCCTGCAGGTTTGGGTGTCAGTCCAGCTCCTGTGTAGTAATAACATAACTGCGCCCCGGGGGAGGCTCCCGCAGGGACTTGGCGAGTTCTGGGGTAGCAGCAAGCAGTGCCATTTTCCCCAGGACAAAGAGGTCCAGAGGAGAGGACTCGGTAGCTGTGGGTGCACTCCGGTATCGTCCTGAAGAAAGTACATTAAATAGACTCCTATGGGAATGAGAATTCATAAAATGACAAAGGAAAGTATCGAAAAAGTTCTGGAGGAGGGAAGGTGATAGTGAGGCTCAGGGTAGATCTATGATACTCTGAGGTCAACAAAATTACTGAGTTAATTTCAGGGCTGCATGTTTGGGTTTTATATATTTTAACTAAGGCCTGTGTCCCACCCTGTAGTCTTCACATGCAGCATTAACTACTGCGTTAGAGCAGGGATTTCCCTTGGGAAACGAGTGATACCTTGTTGTATCTCCTTGTGATCGTGCTTCCTGCACCCTTCTTATCTCGCCTCTTTCCCTGGCTGGTGTCCTCCTGATCTCCTGTGCTTATAGTAGAAAGAAATGAAGTAACCCTCTTGATATGCACTGAGTGGAGCTACTGCAATGCGTCTGGTATTCCCTGCGTATACAAGCAGAAGGGAACCATGGCCTCGGTGGACCTGGAAGAAACATGAGCTTGTCTTTCATTCTGTTGAGTCCATGGCGAAGGTCATTCATCTGTCCTGTGGAAAAAAAAATTGCAGTTGCTCTCCAGTGACTTCATTGATATGGTCAAAATTAATCCAATCACCTTTTTGATTAGGTGACCCAAAGACAAATAAGCTGAGCTGCTTTTTTTCTGTAATTTCTTCATACATATGTACGCAGAGTGTAACTTCTGAAAGAAGCCATTATCCAGTGCCTGACTTTGCAAAAAGCTTGTGATTTTTCAAGGGGCTGCTTGACATACAGCTTGTAGAGGTTAAAGAGTAAAAATGTGTATACAGCCTGATTTGTAAAACTCAGGGCAAGTGTTTTTTCATGGTGGAGGTACAGATGTGGTGTTTGTTATTATGCATTATTTATATTATAGTGATACTTAGAAGCTGCAGAGAAAAGTGCTCTTCCAGGCTCTGTGTGACCTAATGCAGCTCCGCCAGCGCACCTGAAACTATGGAGCAGATCAGCTCTGAAACACGGTGATATGTTGTAAACACTCACTGTGGGGACAAAGGTTTGTATTTAGGGTTTTCTAGACAGAAGCAGTCAGGTCAGAAGAGAGATACAGATGTGGGTGTTGGCAGTTGGGGTCAGTGGGCAGTGCTGTGCGGGGCTGGCGACTGGGAGCTGCAGACTGGGAGCACTGGGAAACGCTGGGCTGGAGCATTGTGCTGAGTGCTTCTCCCTGTGCTGCACACTGCCTCGCCTTACCCCTGGGGAAACCGGCCAGTTGCTGTGGTAGCAGGGTGAGGATGATGAATGGCATGGAAAAAAGCAGTATCTAAAGTGTGTTGAAAATCTGGAATTAATTACCGTGCAAGGAGCCAAATGAGGAGGAACTGACAAAAGTGTGTCAAATAATGAATGCTGCAGAGAAGGTATGTCATGAACTTTTCATGGCAGAGGGTAGGGGAATATTTAATTAACTTAAAAGTTGGCCAATTCATACTGAGTATAATTACATTGTGGAATTAATTCTTCATTGAAAGTTATTCAGGTCAAGACTTAAGCCAAGACTTCAGCAAGATTCAAAACTGGGATTCCAGTTTTATTTGGGCAGCAGAACATACTCTGAGTTGTAGCAGTGAATCCCAGGTTTTTGCAATGTCGTGTTCTGAGGTTTAGGTGAGTTTCTAACAGCCTTTGATCAAATGACACTGTGAGAAGGAGGATAAATTATGTACATTTTCTGTTTCAAACTTTTTACCTTGCTCTGTCCTCTAAGTAACTGCAAGTGCTGAAAGACATGAAAGAGCATTGGAAGTGATCCAGTTTGACCATTCCTCTGTTCCTGACACTGGATGGGATCCATTGGGATCATTCCTGTGTTTCTAACACTCTTCCGGTCATAAAAATGAATAACTACCTCTTCAGACATCCAAAGAATGACATTATTAGAAAAGTGTCAAAAGCCATTTTTTTTGTCTTCTGGAAGACACAAAAATGCTGTATCTTCCCATCTTACATGTAGAACTTTTCAAATATCTCTCACTGTTTTATTTGTGTCAATAGGGTGGGAATCTCCTTTTATTTAATGAAAGCATCTGATTCTAGTTGTGCTGTCCCTGTTTGAATTAGGAAAATGCAGACTGTAGTGAGAACTGAGACGTTCAGATGGGGAGAGAGGCTTTGCAGTGCTACCGTAAGAAATCTTACAGTAGTGGTGCCATCAGATGAAAACGATGAGGCATTCCTATGGAGGCCAGGCAAAGGAACTGCCCAGCTGTGTGCAGGAGGGAGCAGTCGTGAGGTCTGAGGTCAGCCTCGGCCATGGAAAGCCTTGGCTGGATTGCAGCTGATCCATGAGGATGCTAGGATGAGCAATATCAGAGGTTGCAGATGATTAAGAAGGGTAAATTAGAAAAAGATGATAAGCCTCTCAAGCATTAAACAGCAAAGGGGTGATTAAAGACGTTTGCAATGCAGCTCTAGAGTGGTCAGTTCTGAGCGTGGCTGGCCAGTGCTCAAGCAGTGTGTGGCCACCCAGACATGGCCACCCATGGCCTGAAGCAGAGCCCAGGGGTAGAAGAGAGTGAAGATCACTGAAAATGTGGTTCTGACACAGCCTTACAGCATCAGAGTCCACTGGAAAGAAGAGAGGAATGGGTAAAATACCAAGTCTGGACAAGAGATAAGCAGAAGAAGATATAAGCATGGCTTGTGCCTAGTATTTCAGGATTATTGAGTTATTTCTTAAGCGTTACCTGGGCCACCAGCTGATCTGAGTGGGTGTGTGCCTTTGCTGGTGAGCACTGAGGTCAGAGGAGGACCATTTGGATGTCTGGCTCTGCTTGTGTAGGACAGCAAGCAAAGGTACAACTCCGGCTGATACTTCATCCGTGACCTTGTCAGGTTTAAGTGGGCTGTTGTCCACCCATGCTGGGCACTCTGATCAACAGCATTTGGGGGTCATACAGATGCTTGAAGACCTGCTTGAAGATGCAGGACTGAGGGTCTTGGATTTCGGTGTACGTGTTTGAAGGCTGATAGCTGATGTGCGCATGTTGGTCATTTCTGTCCAGAACAATCTACATGTATGTGCTGTCTGGATTATGCTGAGAAGTCAGTGTTTTGTGTATGTTTACAAGAGGTTGTAAATCCTACCTTAATTCTTGCATTCTTAAGTTCTTAAAAAATGGCTATCGTCCCAGGCTCTTCCAGTCCCATTCCCAGCTAAGGACGTTATACCAGAGTATTAAATGAAGTCTCTTGTTAGTTTTCTGCATGTTAAGTAATCTTTATTGGCACTTCTAAAGTATAGCTGTATTGTAACTGTGAAAACAAAAGGACTGATGGCTTTTGTAAGGGGTGTTATAGGTGTTCCTTCGGTCCTCAGGCTGGTGTGTTTGCCGATTCACCTGATTCATAAAATGAAGTAAGCCACAATGGGAATTCCTGCAAACCAGTGAATTAAGAAACATTTATGATACTAATTAGCTACCTGTCAGCTTGTGACAATTGAAGAACAAGAGCAGAACAGCATCTGTTTTGACATGTTGATACAAGGGTGCATTCATGGGCTTTCTCAAAAACTTCTGCTTCCAAACCACCGATCCTTTCTGTGAAAGCCAAACTCCAGTGATGAACTTTATCATCATGGGAAATGACCTTTGCTAGCACCTGCCTGATAGGAAGGCATTGCTGGTTTTGGCTTCTAGTAAGGATGAAAATGAACACTACTCGATAAAAGTTTGCTTGCTTTTATTTTATTAAGCATAGCTATGATTTAGTTCCAGCTGCTTTTTTAAAAGAACTCTGTATTGCATGAAAGAATATAACAAAGAAGTGAAAGCAGGCGCTTCTTTCGGGCTTGAAATATTTTATGAATTTTGAATTCTGAAGGAAAAGGCTACGGAAATCACAGAATAAACTCATTACCATATGAAATAAATCATGAACTCAGAACTGAGGAAGAAAAGAAAATGTTTACACATCTGGCTTACCACAGCAAATTTCTGTGTCTTGATTAAGAGTAGTTGTAAGCTGGAAATGGAGAAAAATAGGAAGGATGAGAGCATGGAGGTCTGGTCTTCCAACTGTGTGTATGCCTCAGACCTAGCAGAAACGTGCAGATTTCCAAATGCCGTATTTCATAGTCACTGGAGGGTAATGCCTCCTATGAGAACAGCTGCTGTGCTAACATCAGTGTGAGCTGTCACATTAGGTCCGTAATAATGTGATGGACCTTTAGGAGCTTTTGGAGGTGCTACAGTGGGGAAAAAATTGAATTGTCAAATACTGTGAGAACTGTGGAGAACATGGACATCGATTGTGTCTTGAGGTAATTGAAGGTATGCAACTATTTTTCATTTCGAGTTGTTTTGCAGGCTTAAGAGGGTAGGATCTGAGTCAGCCTTTGGGTAATAGATGTTCCTGAGTCAAAGGGTGCACATTTTCAGTGCTTCATAAACACTTTGCCCACATAACAGGAGAACAGCAAGCTACTTTTGGGCTTTTCTGTTCTTTTAGTAACACACTTGGTGTCGAGTTGAGTAACCAGATGATGTTAATTCGTCTTGCTGTTTGAGGTCCTTCTCAAACAAAGAGAAGGGAAAGTGGGAAAACGGCATGAATACATTTTAGGTTTTTTCTTTTTAAGAGTGGAATTTCAGTGCTTTGTTCCATGCAGAAATTATGTTAGTGACAGTTTTCAAGTGTAGTTTTATACATAGAAAAGACAAAGTGGTCTGGTACCTTATTAACATGTATTGCAGTTCACATACTGCAGATGCCTTTAGATAGCTGGTTGTCTTATCATACCTGGCTGTTGGATCAAATAATCTGTCAACAAAATGTATTTTAAAATATAATCCAAAATTACATTTGCAGGCTGTAAAATAAGGATTAATTTTATTTTTTTTAATTTCTTGAGGAGAGAGACAGATTTCATTTACTCTGCATTACCAGGGCAAACATATTCTAATATTTATAACTGGAGATGGAGCAGTTTGTTCTGCATACATCTTCCTTAGTTTTGAGGCCCAGATTTGGTTAAAAATCAGAACTGGGTTTTCTCTGAATTGCAAATTAACTGCAGTGAATATTTAGTTATCTCGGGTTAGTAGGAAAGTAAGTACTTCCAGGAAGTGCAGTTAGGGAAGCCTTTGTCTGTATTTAAACAGTCTGGATAGTGTTTTTTATACAGTAATAACAGCGTAAGAAAAAAATCAGTGTAATTTGCTGAAGTAGGCAACTAGATAATATCAGTGCTGTAGTACTAAAAGCAAAAATACTGATGTAGGAAAGTCCAGTGGTAAGAATTTGTGATTCTCAAACAATGTGGCGTTATGGGATTTACAAGCAGTGACTAGTGATGATGTTTAGGAATGGGAAGAAAAGGTGATCTGAGCCACATGTCTAATTTCAATGGAATGGGATACTTCAGGGGCATTTTGAAGAAGTTTAGTGAAAGGGAGGTAAACGGAAAACTTAATAAAAGACAGCCTGAGTTATCTTTGATCAGATAGGTTGTACAAGATTGGCCTGATCTCTTGCTTTGTTAAGGCAGCTCATGTTTGTAGGCAAATGAAGTTTGTCTGCCTGGAGGCCAGGAAAGCCTGAGGTACAGGTTTAAATGGAAAATAATTATTTCAAGTTGAAAATATGCAGATCACTGGAAAAATTGCAAAAATGGTAAAGAGGATGCTATAACAGATTAGAATAATAAAAAAAAACCCAACAAACCTCCAGCTGAATTTAGTTCCAGGTGGAACTAAATTATTTTGCTGAAAGGGTTTGACATGTATTCCAGCAATACTGGGGACTGGACTCAGTGACCCAGAAGTTCCCAAGTCCCTGTCTGACACCTTTTATGTTGTGCTAAAGTGAAGTTCTGCGGCACAGAATTATGAACAGACTTCCTTGGAAAGACAGCATCAGTACGTATGTGCTATGGTGTTACAGTTCAGAAATTTCTGAGTGTGGTGGTTGCTGTGTCTAGCAGTAATATCAGAATTACTTTTCAACTGGGTGAGAGAGAGAAGAAAAGTAGCCCAATTTTGTAACTTTTTTGGATTATTCGGACTGTGGGGTGTGGGTCAGAGAATGTTGATTAGATCCATGAACTGCACCAGAGTGTTAATTCTTGCTATGTCTAAATATCATTAGGGTCCATCCCAGCTATCTCAGCAAGAATGTAACTGAAAGCCAAACAGAAATACTTTAGAAAGAGGTGTGGGTTTGGGAAATTTAGGTGACTTATTCCCAGCCTGTCTCACGAAATACAACTGGAGAAGATACCTTCATTTAATGCATGTGTTAGAGCACATAAATCCGAACTCCCTTTATCCTCCAGAGAAAATGTGAAGCAACATATCATCTCTTACGTAAATCCATAGATAACTCTCTTTCAGACGGCGTTCTAAAAAGGGAATTCTAAATATAGTAGTTCTGTTTTGCACAGGATAGCTGAAATTCTGCTGAGATGGAGACGTAAGCAACTGCTTAATGTTGTTACTAGAGCGCTCGTCGTCCAGAGGAAAGGTGTTCGCTTTGGTCGGCTGTTCTCGCATAGCAGGACGTTGGACTGGGTCTCTGAGGAGGTCATTCCCTTTCGTGGGCTTTTGAAATGTTTGTATTCTTTAGATTTTTTGGAAAGAATCTGAAGTTATTTTGCTCTTGTTTGGAAGCCTGAAAAAAGAACTGGAGTTACAGGTGACTGGCAAGCCATCGTAACTTGCGACTGGAATTGAGGCGACAGGATGCAGGTTAGGTTGTTGGAAGAGTTGCTTATGAGAACTTGTACAGAGGCTTTCTGGAGCATCACCTAGCATGGTTCACGTTATTACGCTTGGACACTCCCGAGTTTGTGATAGGGCTGTGTCTCAACTGTCAGAAATAGGAAAGCAGATGGTGGTGTATCAGCAAACAATAGGCATTTATGATTCTTGAACAGAGGTGATGGAGTTTGTGATTGAGGGGCTTGAATTGAAAGAAGTAGTCGAAAGTAGTTTATTAACTGGGCTTCATAAAAGTAAGCACTGCTATTTCAACAGAAAAATGTGAATATTGTCATGGAATTCACTTGTGTTCCCTTCATAAATCGTGACTTTTTTTTTTCAATTTTTCAAAATCAAACATGTCATGTAACAAAACACAGTGTAGTGAAATGGTAGTCCAGATTATTGAGCTCAATGATCTCCCAAATTAAGCATTTTAAAAGACATTATGGTCACTCAGCATAGTCATTATGGTAATTCAAGTCCCTGTTCACAACTACTTACAACCCTTCAATATTCTTCCACAAGGGAGTATTCCTGCTGCAGCTTCCCCAGTGGTAGTTAAGAAATCTGGGCTTTTCTGCCTTTGCATGCAGTTGTCAAAGTAGCTGGAAATTTGCATTTGCATGAAGGGGTTTTTTTGCCCAGAAGAGGTTCTATTTTTATATAAACTGTGGGAAGAGATATGGACATTTTGGCATTCTAATGCTATAGTACAACTGCTCCAAATACCTATTTTTTAAATCAACTTAATGTCTTTAACCCACATTAGGGTAAAATAAAATAATTTTAGATAGTGCTGAAACACTTCTATTTTTGAGTAGAATAACTAATCTCAAACACAAAATCATTATTATGAACCCAAGTCAAAAAGGAGAAAGTTGTGTTATATCAGGTAAAAGCCATTAATTTGTTTTGCAGGGTTTTGGGAGTTTTTGTTTGTTTGTTTTTGTTTTTGTTTTTTTTCCCCCCAGAATATGAAAATAAGATTTCCAGAGTTCTGTTCTGAATTGAAATTTGGGAAGAGCTCTGCAGTCATACTGTGGTGCATCAAAACACTGGAAGCAAAACGATGGATGACAAATTTAGAAATCTGTTGCTTTTTGGAAGACTTGCATTCTCTTCTGAGAAGATAAACCCATTTGGACTTTTTTGGTTAAACTTTATAATGGCCAAAGTAGTTAAAAAACAGTTAAAAATACATGGTCAGAAGCAGGAGAGTTATTTTCATAGGCTGCTTCCTAGAGAAGTGACAAAATAAGAAATTTCCCTATTAATCAATTTTATAATTTTACTTAGATATTGCAGGTTTTTCCTTTTGGAAAGCGTGAGTATATTTTTCTGCCCAGAGGAGGGAATATGCTTACAGATTGGTTCAGATAATGTATTTCCAATTTTGTTTCATACAACTATCGTATGTTCCTCCTTCAGGATTCGTCCTTCTCTTCCTCTTGTTTTTTTGTTGGTTTTTTTTCCAAGACATTTTGAGAGCTGGGAAAAAAATCGGGACACAAATTTGTGCAGTACCCAGTGCAGCATTTATGGAAATGTCTGATTCGCTCTGAACTGTAAATTCTAAATAATGATAAGTGGAATTACTGCTGTAATTATCTTTCTTTAGGGAGCATTTCTAACTTGAAATATAAAGCCTGTCTATTAAATAGCATTTATCAGGAATGTTTCCTCAGGCATACTTTTCAGAATTGCATGTTATTTTTATCTTCAGCAAGATCTGACTCTGCACGGTTTGTGTTAGAGACGGGGAGAATAACCGGAACGGGCAAATGCCTCATGGGCAACAGGAAAGCGAGTGGAGAGATGAAAGATGAGCTTCCAGCAGCTGCAAAAAGGATATACACTTCAAGGGTGCCCTATAAGCCTTATAAAGCAATAAAGGAAGGAAAACAACATTATGAAGGGTCCTAACAGCCATAAAATTCCAAAAATGGCAAGGATTGCTTTCGTTATATAAAGTGTTCGTTAAAGCTTTAAATAATGAAATAAATTCTTGACACTGAGAATGGAAACCTTCCCTGTTCGACCAGCCTCTGTTTACTTTACAATAATCCAGGCCATAAAAGTAGTGCCACACAAATACTCTGTTCTGGGGGAGCGCCGGGATGCCCGAGGACCACACAGTTCTCCGGCTTCAAAGGCGCGGGGTCCCCAGCAGCACGCCCGCTCCTGGCCCGCTGCCACGCCGCTGGCAGCCACCGCTGGTGCTCAGCTCGGCCGAACGGTAGAAAGTCTGAGTCAGAAAATCCCCAGGATTGTTTTCATTGGCTTCAGTTAGGTGTTTCGGGGTTCTTTTTTGGGGAGGATTTTTTACTTTCTTTTGAAGCCCGGGAGTATTTTGAGTATTGGAAAAATGTGATGAAGACGTTGTGACCAGAAAGTAAGTGGGGAAACTCATTAAGGGGTCTTCTGGGATTCTAGGTGGGGATGCTCAGAAATGTCCTCTATGTAAAATGATTTACTACTCTCTTACTTGTTTAAAAATATAGAATTTAAGTTAAAACTAAGAACTTAGAGGATTATACAACAGATACTTAATTTGTCTATCAAAAGAAGGGGAAGAAAGTATCCCTTTTGAACAGGAATACTTTAAGTATTCAGTATTCAGAAGACCTTGTATCTGTTATTTGAGCAGTGCTACTATAGTTTGCCTTATCTGCTGACAGCATAATATGTTTAAATATTTTTTCCTGAATTAGAAGCCACTTTAAAAAGCATTATAAGCTGTAAAGTACACATGGAGCACTCCTTATCTGTCATTGAAATTCAGCCATTTTCTGCTTTGCTTGCAACATACAGGAACAAAATGTATCCTTGGGGGGAAAAAAAGAATTCAGCTATATGTGGATAAAGTTGTCATTGAAACCTTTAAGCTATAGCATACTGCCCTGAAAGGCATTTGAGCAGTACCGTGTTTTATGATACTGGTTGCAGTGAAAACGTGGGATCCCATTAGTTTCTCTGCCCGGTGTCATAGTTTATCATTTGTTTCTTTGTCATAGTTCCGAGTTGTTTTCTAAGCTGCTGATGAGTCTAAACATATTTTTTAAGACATTGAAAAGGAAAATGGCTTCGGATAATTTTTTTTTGTGTTCAAGTAGGTGTTACATGAGATATATTTGTGCAGTTTTGATATCTCTGTACTTGCACCATCCAAAATGAAATCCTTTGTCTCTTGGCATATTTTTGGGAGACCAGACAGGGAGACTGTCTGCATCATGAGTGGGAGAAGTAAATGAGTCATAGTTCTCTTTATGAGGAGCTTTGTTTCATTCAAATCCCTCTTGCCAAGATGCTGACACTGAATTTGAGTCATCAGCAATAAACAAGTCGTACAGAAAATTGAATCTTTAGAGGGCAGAAAATCACGGGCAAAGGAAAGGCACTCACCGGCGAGCTCTCTGTTAGTCTGTGTTTGAGAGGAGTTATTGATTGCATTATTTCCCATGGCAGACTTTTCCATAAGTGCCCTAAACTAATTCAAAGGCTCAGTCTGAAATTTCATTTCAAAACATGCCGGTGTAGTGAAAACCAGCAGCGTCAGTCAGGCTTTGAGATCACTGTACATGGAATTGAGTTCTCACCGCACTAAACAAAGCCGTTGTAGTCCCTGGTTTTACCATTAGCTTTTCACCTGTGCCGTGTCCTGAAAGGCTGAGATCAGTAACAAGTGTTGGTATCTTTCAGGAAGAAGGAAAGATTTGGTGAAATTTGTCTTGTGTTGGGTTTGGTTTAGGTTTTTTTCCCTGTATAATGCAATTATCTTTTGCTTGAATAAATTTACTTCATATATCATGGTAGCAGTCCGTCAAGACTGGACATGTTGGTGTTCAGGAAGTGATAGCAGATAAGCTAATATATATTTGAATTGAAAAGGAAATTTTAATGCTATATCAACTTTAAGCATTTTATTTTCATGAAAGCAGCACAGCACCTTATTTGCCTGTGGTACCAGTGTTTCTGACCATTCTCAGCTTTTAAAGTTTAAATGCTTTAAAGAAGGGTGGTAATGTATGGTTATTTTTCATGTGGAAGTATTTCACATTTAATAACCTGCCCACAAACAAAACATTAACAAGTCAATATTTTGCTGATTACCTAAAATGTGCCTTGTTATTATTTTCATTTTAAAGTATAATTTTGTCATCAATCTTGGATGTGACATATAAATGGATGGAGCTGACTTGTGGAGGGGTCAGGAAAGGGGATAGGATAATGGGAACAACTTCAACATTTATGGGCATTTCTTACTCCTCAAAATGTCTTGTACAACATCGAGTATCCTAAGGGGCTCTCTGTTTCTTAGAGTTCCTTTCTTCCTTGTGATGAGCATGTGTGCTGTGGTTCTGTTGCTCTGACCCGCCTTCCCCACCTTTGCCCCATCGCGTTTGTAAAGAAGCAGAAATCCAAATCTGTTGAAGGAAAGAGAAAAATCTAGGAAATTTTCAAAGAAAATGGAGGGCATAATGCAAATAGTACCTCTTGTGGTGAGCATACACTTACACTACAGCACAGCTTTGCTAAATATAGCTGTAAAATACTTCTCTGTGAGTGCCAGTGTAGGAGAGCATTGCTGTCTGCAACTTGGGAAGTTGCAGGAATGGGGGCACACATCACCAATACAGAGATGGCAATGAGGTTACGGAGTTCCAGAGCCCTGGTCCTGTACTCAGCTCAACCAGGCAACTGTCTTCCTTGGGGGGCTGGATGGTCTTTCATTTGTGCTGTCCCTTCCATTGCAAAAGTGGCATTCTCCCTCTTGTGCCTGAAAAGGCTCTGGAAGACTAGAAGTAAAAAATGAACTTGTTTTGTGGAAAGAGGGTCAGTGTCCTGCATGCCTGTTGTTCAGCAGTCACCAACGGTCAATTTTAAATATGGATGGGGAATAAATCAGGGTAAAATTTGCTCTCTGTTGTTGAGTTCAGATCTCTTGGGCTTGTGTTTTGCTGTCCCCCGCTGACCCTTGGATGTGATACTCTCCAGGGTATACATCTGTGACCCTCTGATGGTAGAAACCTGTTAAATCACCAGTGGAGGTGAGGACGAAAAGAGCAACATGTCCAGAGGGAAAAAAAAAAAACCCAAAAAAACCCAAATAATAAACCTGGAGAATGCTGATGCAGACAGGAGGCTGAAATCCTTGTGTGCAGTGGAGTGAATGCAGCCTGGGAGGAAGGGAGTAAGGAGGAGGAGGAGGAGAAGGAGGGAGGGCATTGGGGACCAGCTGTGGGATGAAGCTGAGAAGCGGTGGAGCAGGGCAGAGTGCTTGGGAGCAGAGCCAGGGAGGGAGGTGGGCAGACAGACCAGAGGGCTGCAGGGAGCTGCTAAATGGAGGTGCCACCTTTCAGCTGCCTGACATTATGGGATGGTGTCTTGTCCCAAGGAAACCCATTCCCAGAGCTCCCTGCAGCCACGTGCTCCTTCTGCTCCTGCATGTCCTTAGTGCTGGAGTGTTCTCATCGTCCCTTTGTCCGTGGCTTGGCCTTTGTCTGTAATGTGCCACCAGCCTTGTCCCCTGTGCACACCGGTTTGTCTCCCAGAGCTGTTCTGTGCAGCATTGCTACGTGGCTTGGAAATGCTACACAAAAGAAGGCAAAGGTGTCACCAGAAGAAAGCTAGAGTGATGCAACTAAATTTGAAGGGCCTTTGAAGAGTTTGTTTGCATAGTAAATACAGAAAAACCAACATGCACTGTCTGCTCAAAAGATATTGTGGGCGAGACCCTTTTCCCTCCTGTCTTTTGAGTTACACTTTAAATGCGTGCAGCAAAATCATGAGTGTCTGCTGGCTTTCCAAGGGAAGTATGGTTATCTGAAAAAGGAAAGGTAACAAAATCCTGTATTCTCCTGGCAAGTTCATGTAATGCTGTTGATTTTCTCCAAAAGCCAAGCCTAAATTCAATGTTGTACTGTGGAAGAGAGTGAGTTAGGTGGACCTAACTGAAAAGGGGTTTGTTCCTCGTATGATACTTGTAAAAATTATTCCACTCATTTGTAAAAGAATGAAGGACATAGACCAAAGGTCTTAATATTGTGTTTAAAAAACTGAGTGAATGGTAATTGATAAGAGCAGAGGTTAAGCTCACTCAACTTTTGGGGAGCTGCGTTTAGTATATATACGGAGCTTACACAATGAGTTCAACGTAGCTTTGTTATGCAATAGTTTTGCATATATTGTAATAATATTTTAATGGTTAATCGGTTATTGCTTGTATTCTGAAGTCAGTTTACCTGAAAAAATACAAATTAATACAAATGCCAGTATTCTTGATAAATAAAGCAGTTCTGTGTGCTTCCCCAGACTACACGATACAGCTGACTGCCTTATACCTGAGAATGCCAATAGTGATAGCGAAATTAAAATTTTGGTGATATTGCATTTTACTTTTACATGTGTTTTAGATTTGGTTACCATGGTAATGATAGACATGATTGTGGAAAGATTAGTGATAATTCTAAATTATTTTGCTTTTTGCTTCTGGAAGTTGAAATATTTTATATTATCTCAAAAATAATTTTATTGGTGATTTTTTGGTGGAGACAGCGGTCTGGGGAAGGAGTCACCATTGTTCCTTCTCAAAATAGTTCCTTTACGTGGTAAACTTCAAAAGAGTGAGTCTGGATGCTGATTTGAATTAAAATTTATTTTTGATAGGAGATAACACTTGGCAGTTATCATTCCCACTTTGGTGTCAAAGAAATTGCTTGTCCTCCGCCTTTCTTTCCATTAAGGACATGATAAGTTTAGAAACCAGTGGAAGGAACTTACATTGGAGGAGTGGTTGCAGGTTCCATGAGCAATGTCTAGAAAGTATAGCTTGCAGTACCGATTTGCGTGCATATGTACTACCATGTGTGTGGAAGAGAAACTAACAGTTAAGCACCCATTGTTGATAGTTTTATATTTAAAATAGCATTGCCAACTTGCACCTACCACAGTGGAGCTGTGGTTCTCGGTAGGATATCTCTGTTCTCCTGTAAGAGCAATAGTAAACTATTAAATTTCTACTCAAGTTGAGATGTGTCTGGAATGTGTAAGAATTTGGTATTGATGAGCACAGTAAATTAATGGCAATTTGTTTAACAAAAATTTAAAAGAAAGAATTGTATTTTATAATTTTCAAATAGAAATATTTTTTCATTAAAACATCTTAATGAAGTGGTATCTGTAGTTACTGTCTGGTTTGTGAGAAGCTGATGATTGCAATGGAGAGGGAGCTTGTTTCACTAGTTTGGACCCATGCCAGAAGTATTCAAAATGGGAAGAAATGTGCTTGAAGAGTCAGTGGGTTTGAACTTTAAAAGCTTCGTTCCTCTTGCCAAGTCTGCCACTTCTGCCCTGGGTAAATATGGGACGGTTATCATTTGAAGTGCTTCACTCTCACTTTCCTCATTTAAAAACACAGATATTTTAGCTGACTTCTTTTGTAGAGCAGTTTGAGATATGTTAGTGAAGAGGATAGGTGTTATTTTAAGCACTGTTTTTTAACCGGGGGAGAGAGGTTGGCTCAGGACACTGGCAAAGAGGCTCACAGAATTCTGCCTGTTTGTTTATTGTTTATTGGAACCATTCCCGAGAAAAGTCTTTCATCAAGGAACACCATTTGATTTGTTTTCTTGCAGTTATTGATTTCAGACCAACCCACAGGAAGCTGTGTCTATACCTTGGTGGTAATTTAGCATCCATTTACCAGAGTGGCTGGGACTGAAATGAGTATGCCGTCCTCTTGGCAAATGGGCTCCTTAGGTGATGGTTGGACGTAGGGAAGGAAGAACATGAACAAACATGTGTTGCCGTATCTGGCTGAACATTCCTTCCAAAGCTCCACTGCTTTTTGTGGTTTATGTCCTCCTAAGCCCTCAACCTTTTACAAACAGTGTAAGAATTTGGTATGACTGAACTTTAACTGCATGATGAGCCTCACAATAGCAGATAAACTCATTGAAAGGGCAGGAATATGGTGGTATTTCAAAAACCTTGGAATTGTAAAACCTGTCACTCTCTTTAGTATCCAGACTAGCTTGTATTGAATTTACTACATACGTATATGTGTGTGCATCGGTGCTCACACATGTGGAAGGAAGAATGTGGATACTTGAATTATATTTGAATGAGTATTTTAACCGTTAAAGGTAGATTTCGAGATCAAGAGTCACAACTGTATTGCAATGTCAGTGCCAAACAGCTTCTGAACTCTAATGACTTAGGGTGTATGTTTTGTTCTACAGAGCTAATTATCCATCACTTTGTTTTAGGAAACTTTTACAGAATATTTTTTTTATCTTTACCTTAAAAAAAGTTACCTGAGGAAACTGCAGACACAGTGAAGGGTCATATTAATTGAATTTAAGAAATTCAAACACTTGTCTCCAAAATTTTTTTGAGGTTTGATTGGAAAGTCAGACAAAGAGTCTTTATGCTGCTATTTTCTAGTGGATCTGGTAGATGTGTTTTGGTTTGGTTTTGTTCTCAGTACTGCTTATGAATCAGCTAAAACATTTGCATTGCAGAAATGATATAGCAGCAGTTTCACATCTTTTGTGCCCTACATGCTTGATTAGAAAAATCCCATTAATGACAGAAAATGCTAATCAGTGATGTGTTTTGCCAACCACCACAGGTCCACGCACTCTGTATAATCCATTGTTTATTAACCTAATGAAGGTCATTGTAGCTTTTGAAAGCTTGTGTGACAGCATCTCAAAATGGGTTTAAAACTCTGTGCCACTGGACTCCAGTGTTGGAATAAATCAAGGCTGGGTGTTTACTAGTCAGGATGGCTCTGGCATAAATTAGTTTTTTGTGGGTGGAATGATCATACTGTGCTTTTCATACGTTCATTATAATTGTCAAGACAGACAAACAGCGCGGTGGTGGCTAAGCTGATGGTGCTGCCATTAAGCAGCTAGACACTGTCTTTATCCACGTCTTATTGATTTTCTTTTTCTTTTCTTGGCAGGTGACATCACACAGAAGGGGTATGAAAAGAAGAGATCAAAATTAATTGGGGCCTACCTGCCACAGCCTCCTGGTACGTGTACCTGTGCTTGTGATATATGAAGATGTCAAGCATACTGATAGTTGCCACAGTAAAAATATACATCTCTGAAGAAATTTATGTGGCAGAAACAAAGCTGTTGTTATGCAGGAAGAGCTTATTCCATCCATTTTATGTATATTTTTATATATATGTCTGCTTTGATGTGTGTGTACATTTTTACATATGTTGCTGTGGGTTTGGCAGTGGTTTCTGGAAAATAAAAATCAGCCTACACTTATTAGAGAGGCATTGTTTGTTAGAAGTAATGTGGAAATACAGATGAAAACGTGATGTCCTAACTCATTAAGACCTCAGCCAAGTAGAGCTTTCTGAACAGAGGTATACCCGAGAGTGGAAGAGAACCTTAGAGCTTTGTGCTGGCCTCCATTTCTCATTTTCCTGCCCAAATCTCCCTTTTGAAGATGCTCGAGAGACCAGCAACATCCCTAGAGTTCAGCTTGTCCTGTAATGCGTGGGCAGTCGATCCTTTATAGGCACCTGTTCTGAGTGTTGAGGGATGACTTGCATGTACTTGCCCAAAAGGTGTAAAAATCTTTTTCACACTAAATTTAACAATGTATTCCTTCTTTGAAATGATTTCCTATACATATTTAAGAACTCTTCAGAGTTCTTTCGCTCTTCTGAGGCACTGAATCATGAAGTTGAACATGTGGTCGTAGGCGTTGGTGTAGGCCTCACAGGAGCATGCCCCCCATGCTCTTGGCTTCTCACCCTCCTTGTGGAGGGTCCGCTTGGGCTTGGCTGTTCTCTGAGCCCTGTTTTTTTACTGGGAGCTAGTTTCTTCCTTTTACAAAATCCTGCCTTTATGGTGGAGTTGATGGTTTTCTATTTAACTCCTCATGTGAGGAGGCACTGCCTTGATCTCTCATCTTCAGGCGTATAAATATTAACCAGCTCCGTAGCAGAATGGTCTTTTGTGCCTTTGGCTTTCACTTGGTCTCCTCCATTGGTGGGAACTCCATAAAGAGATCAGAGTTACACACACCTCTGTTTCCTGAAGCGATACCGCCTGATTTGAGGGTGTCTGTGGCATTTTCTAACCATTGGGAGCCATTAGAGAATGAAACAAATCACATCAACAGAATTAAAATACCAGAGGTGCAGTTATTAAATTTCTGGGTATTTACTTGTCTGACCATACTGTCAGATGTGCAATAGTCCTCACAGGATGTTCTCATGAGACCTGTTTAGGTTTACTGTTATGGAGACGCCGTTGTCTCACAGTAATCCTCAACCCAGCAGTGCTGTTGGTGCCAGGATTTGTTTGTACAATTAGTTGTACCTTTTTCTGCTTCACACAAGAAAGTAACAGCTTTTTCTCCAGAAAGTCTTCTGGTCAAACTCTGTCAGTGACTGAAACTGGTGGGGATTCGTCATGCATCTAATGATGAAAGAGAGGTGGTGAGCCCTCTGAGGTTTATTTTTCAAGGTCTCTGTTGTGATATTATTATTTTTTTTTTCAGTGTAAGGAGAAGCAGTGAGATCTCTGTAAGCCAGTCCTACAGTGGGGTCCATTCAATAGTTTGAAGAGGTCATGATGTAGCTGATCTAGTGCTGTTTTAAAGACAAGACAAAATGGGGTGAATGTTTTCTGCTTTGCCACTTCCCTAAAAATCCTGCACTGGGGATGTGGGATATGGATGAGTGGAGGAAAAGGATAACAGGATGAAGAGGAAAAGTACTGAAGTATTGTCCACTGTTTTCTTGTCCATGCATCAAGCTCAGTCATTTAGCTGATGGCTAAATGAATTATTTTATTATAGTGGAAGACACTGCTTCTACTGTATTGAAGTGTTTTCCTCCAGAAACTGGTATTATTTGTGCTTGGGTCTTTTCTGTCTTTGTACTTTTTGTTTGTTTTGTTGTGCTACCTTCTGGACAAAACTCGAAACAGCGCAGTTTGATACTGTTCTTCCAAGACTTTGCTCATCTGAACGGCTTGAGGTCCCAGCTCACTAGGAAGGGGCAGATTAATCCTTTCCAAGGAGAAATAGGATAACGAAACAGATACTGCCTTTTGAAAGCCTCCGTTAATATCTGAACAATCACATACATGACCAATTAGTCCTTTGTTTCTTTGTTGTAATCTGTTTTGATGGGGAACTGCAAGAATTTATAAGCTTTGATGGTCTTGGATCTTGCTGTTAAAAGGAAATAGACGTGATAGATATGTTTTAAAACAGTATGGAAATGGACATGGATCTTCCTCTGGGATTGGAGGCACTGGGGAAGGGATTTGCGTTCTGTGACTGTGTTCAACAGACTAAGGGAAATTCAAAGGCAGTTCCCCTCTGTCAGGACACCCAGCCCTCTGGCTGCACCTTTGCTAACATTACTAACGCCCATGTTGGCAGAGTGGAACATTGACCCGCGTTGGCTCCGTGAGTGTCCTGTGGTGTCTGTGCGTGCGTGTGCGTGTGTGTGCTCTACTGCATGGGGGCAGCAGCTCCATTCGTTGCTGTAACAAATGTAAAAAAACTAAACATGAATTAATTAGTTTTTTTCAACTTGTTACAGCAGCGAATGGAGCTGCCGCGGTACGGTGTAGACTGCAACACAGTGAAGGAGCTGCCAGAAGAATGCTCCGCACTGCCAACATTGGTGTCTGTGACATCCGGGAAGCGGCCGCTAGAGAGAGAGCAGCCAGCACAGCAGGAAACCGGCCTCTCTTTTATTTTCGTTTTGGTGAGCACAATGAAAGTATCTTTTCCAGTCCATATCTGTCTGTAACTCTGCCTCATCTGGAAGCCTCTGGCAGACACCTGTATCAATACGATAGATTGACAAGGCAGGACAACCAAAGGACAACATCTGGAAGGCCGTGACTGGCTTGTCTGCCTAAGAGTGAAGAGAGAAGAAATATTCAATTTTACTAACATTTGAACATGTTAACGTCTCTCTAGCTTGCATACCATGGGTACTTCAGAGGAGATTTCATACAATGAGCTGGTGAAACTCAGGAAGGCATGTGTTTCTAATTCCCTTTTTGGCACTGCCTTTTTACAAAGCTCTGGACAGGTCCAAGTCCAGCAGAATCCGGAGGATGCTGTAAAAATCTAAGCACCCCCAATTCAGTGCTGTTTTCAAGTAGAGATCTCCACCTGAGCTCCGCTCACATCCAAAGCATTCAGAAGCAGACTGACTTTTAGGAGCAGGCATCAGGCTGGTAGAGCAGACTGGAGGGAGAATATTCTACAGGGCTACGTGTCTGCAGTGTGGACAGGCAAGGCATGACCCCGGCCACACCTGCATAGCTCTGCCCTTCAGCAGGTACCCGTCCTGCCTTCTGGGGGTGACCATGACTGGTGGCAGGCAGTCTGCTCCTGCTCCCTGTGTTTGTAGCAAGGCTGCAGAGGATTCACAACCCCTCAAAGCACCAGGTTTTCTCTTGCCAGACATGTGGGCACATAGAGGACATCACACTCTTGCCTGTGTGCTTGTCTGTGCTCCCACAAGGCAGTCCAGATGTGGTGTAGGAGATGGCTAGAGGGAAGATAATATTTGCTGTTCTGTCAGGACAAGATATGCCTGTAAAAAGATGATCCCTTTGAGACATTCTTCCCCGCTCATTTCAAACCAGTTTGCTGTAATACTGTGGAGGCAATCCATATTGGATGCTGACTGTGTTGTTTGTGTTTCTGCTCTTACGTGGGGCTGATCTAAGTCAGGTTCCCTCAGTCTGACATGATTAACTTCCTCTGACCAAGATTTTTGGAAAATGGGAATGATTAAATTTAAATGGCGATTTCAGGTTTAACAGACTAGATGATATAAGATGACCTAAGTGCTAAATGTAGGCAGTAGAGGATTGGCTATATACATACATAAACACACATACATGTGTGGTCTTTTTGTTGTGCTCGTTGGGATGCTGTCATTTTAAAAAAGGAGAGCTGTTAACTTTCCAGAAATGGGATTAATGAAAGGTGAAACTGGGCAACCATGTAGTTGATACTCTACCACGTGATGTGGGAGTTCACTCTTAGGCTTCCTATTTTTGACAGGACAGTCCCAGAGAGTATATTGTCCATATGCTGTACAGCAAAGGTGCAGCGAGCCTGACACATGGGGGACGTGCTGGATCCACCGCACATCTGGAGGCAAACTCCGCCGTGCATGCACAGTAGGTCTGACACATCCAGATGCTGTACAGACTGCACATATGCAAAGGACATTTGTACTGTTCCAGATGGGCTGTCGAACATCCAGAAATCCGGAACGGATATGCTGCATTTGGCAATGTTAATGGGAGAAGGGATATGGGGACCCTCTTTTTCTTTCCCATTAAATCCCCACCTGCTTTAACTTAAGGAGACAAAAGTACAGTTTTGTTTCCTTAAAACGCTTTCTCAGGATGTCAGTTTGTAGCTGGAGATGTTCTGTGCACAGAGTAGTTTTTTCTTTTCTTAGCGTGCCCGTATGTCAGACATCTAAAAATAATAGTGAATCGGGACCTTTATATCTGTACATACATCCCAATCTCTCTCGTGCTGTGACCTTTCTCTTAACTGCCTCTGTAGAGGAGCCGTGACAGCCAAGAGCTGAAAGAGTAACCACTTAAACAGGCATTTATTTCAGAATATCCTTCTGAAGATTATCTTGATTAGATCAGTCAGTTCTGGGTAAGATAACATGTGGACAGCTGCGTGCACACTATTAAGAGAAACCCTTCCTAGAAGAAAAATAACTAAATTGCCTGCATCCCCTATAAGCTGTGTTTTTGCCCAATTTGCTTCCAGTCTTTTGCCAGGAAATTTGATTATACATTCACAGAACAGAGATGATGTTGTTATCAATTAAGCTTTGCTTCTAACAGCTTAGACATGGGTGGTTCATTCTCTCTTAATCAAGTGCTGTGTCTACACTAGATTTCTTTCTGTAATTTCCCATCATTGGTGCCACCAGTGTAGCTCTATTTGTAGTGAAACTGTGTAGACCAGTCACCAGTGCTTTATTTATTATGGCTAATAAACCTGTGAGATGCGGTGTTTAAAAGGTGCCTGCTGCTCCTTTCACAGGCCTAGAGACAGATCACGGCATCTCCCGCTGCCAGAGCCCCAACAGCACCAGCACGGGGAGATTTCAAGCTACACAGTGCACAGATAATGCATTAGCACAGAAGATTCCTTCACCTTATGAAGAAACAATTTTCTATAGAATTACAGGAACCAGCTTCCGTAGCCTCTGTTATTAACATGACATATATTTATATATATCTGTAATGTGTGCATACATTTGCATACTTTTCTGCGTGTATGCCTGCATATATTTGCTTTCAACTGTTCCTGCTGCTAGCCGTTTGGGCCCTCAGAGTAAACTTGGCAATTACAATTTCATTTTCTCTTCCACATACATTATTTGGATTGCAACATTATTGGGATTGCAAAGATTGCTAGGAAATGTTTAAACAAAGCTTGATTCTGGAATTGAAAAAAGAAAAAACCCTCATGTATTCACTTATTACTAATAATGAGTATTCCTATCATATCTGCTTTCCGAATTCTTAACTATCTTATCAAGGGATAACTGATAACCATGGTGGGGCTTTTCAAGGCACGTATGTGTGTTGAGAACACGGATCTCACTGAAAGGCGTACGCGTTGCGTAGCTCATGGACACATTTCTGAAAACAGCGTGACAGATGTTTCACAAATGAAAAACTGTGGCACACAGATGGATGCTTAGTAAGTCTTGTTTTTGAAAGAGAGTTTTGGTTGGAATTGGTGGATGCCTTGCAGAGCTTAGTTTGGTTAAAAGGGGGAGGTTCTGGAAGCATGTGAGAACTACCCCTTGATGCCATCACTTGAAGTGTGGTGGTTACTGCTTCGCTTTTGCCATGCTGAGTGAGGGCCCCTTTATTGTTTTACTCACTATTTTATTTTATGATAGTGCCTCTGTTTCCTATCCTGCAGTGAGACCTCATGACATAAAGCGTTCAACCACAAAGCAAAAGGTACCTTCCTTCAAAGACTTAACACCCTAGTAATAAGACAAAAAATGGGAAGAAATGCGTACATAATGCAATCAGTTGGTTGTGTGGGTAGTGGCAGTGGTTTCAGCATTCAGTGTGATGGATTTTTGCAGGAGGATGTTTTTAGTACACATCAGAGTAAGGGTGATTTTCAAAAAATTGGAAGAATTTCAATGAAATGTTGTTGGTGTTCAAGGAGAGCATCTACGAAATGTACGGGCATAGGTGGAAGCATGAAGATGTTTTTCTAAAAATCCTACAAATGGGTGAGAAAAGATAGCTCAGTCAGAGGCGAGCAATGGTGAATAGAAAGGAGAGATACCACTGAGGGCCTTGAAACAAAGCTTCCTGTGCTGGAGCAGAGGAGGTGGAGCCAGTGGAGGCATGTGAAGAGCTGGGTGCCACTGTCAGAATGAGAAACGGATAGAATTGACAACTGACCAAATTTATCTGCAACAAATTTCTGAAGGCTGAATGTCACACTGATGATAGTGTAAGCTGACCAGCACATTAGTGAATGCTAGGTGGATGGGTAGCCTTTTCTACATATACTCCTGAAAGTGTCTTCAAATGGTACACTGAAGCTGTGGGACTATCTAGAGAAAAATGGAATTCAAACATGGCATGTGAATTGGAGCGGTAATGTGATGTCCACCATCACTGAGATAATGAGGAGAAAAAAGAAGCCCACAGTAGCCATGCTAAGCTTGAACTGAAAGCTAAAGCTTGCAAGGAAATGCTGGAAGGCAAGATTGACATAGTAATAAGGAAAGAAGATCAATTTGAAGTGGGTGCATTGTTTGAAATCAGAACCAAGTGCAGGAGGATGTGTGAAAGCTCACCTGTGAAGGAAAGATCATTAATTAAACATACCTAATCAGAAATTCCATTTTCTCCAGATTTATCTAGCAGAAAGTGGCTCCACTTTCCTGGGTATCTTTGGTTGGAAGTATCACATTTTAAATCTCCTTTGGCTTATCCAGTGAATTCATTACTTAGATGTACATTTGATGGGAAGAGCAAAATGCCACGCTAAGCAATGGGTTCTGTGGGGATGGTGTGACATTTAACCTGTTTACAAAATACATGGTGTGTTCATCACCTGGCTTTGCTTTTAAAGCTGAGCCACCAGCCATTGCATAGGAGCTCAGGAAATACTTCAAACAAAGGTAAATACTGTTTCTTAAAACTGCACTGCAACACTGTTTGCCTTCCTTCTCACTCGCCCTGGAGCTGCTGGGTTTATCCTACAGCTCTCTCTCCTGGGGTCACACGCTCTTAAGTTAGTTTTAGAACAGTAAATGTAGCCTGTGTCTAAGGATGCCTTCTTGTCAATTAGACATTTCAGCTTTTAAATATTTTTAGATTCAAAAATTTGACACAGACAGAGAAATAAGAGATGCATCAAAGCAACTTGTCAGCTGTCATTAAGGAAGCAATTGTCCTCTGTTGGCGAGGGCGAGGGCAATGCAGCTATTGCACATTATCAGCAGATAGCACTACAATTTAGTGCTAAATTTTGCAACAAAAAGAAATAACAAAGAAGGGAGGAACAAAGAAGTGAAGACAGAAAAAAAAAAGAAGAAAGGCGGTAAAGCCTGCTTCTAGCTGACAGTTTTGTGCCTTCCATGCACTTGAAAATAGAACTATCTATCTTGCAGAGGTGTTGCTTAAATAACTTTACTGAGCCTCTTGCATTTTTAGCTAAATACAGTCCAGGCAGGATCCATCTTGCTGATTAGGATGTCTACCTATGAACCTGCTATTTAAGCTCCCATTCTTACGTGAAGAGACACAGTTAATTCGGTTGATGAAACCCAGATAGCTTTTCATCTTGTTCCAAAGCAGGTACCTCCACCGACCACCTGCGTAGCTCTCCAGGCTCCACCAGGCTCACAGAGCTGCCTGAAGATAGGTGTCTAATGCTGTTCAGGATTTCCTACAGTAGCAGAGACATCTGCACAAAGCAAGCACGTATAAAACAGGACTTGGAGGGGTGATACGCAATTCTGGTGAAGCCAGGTATCATAGTCCACAATGTGTGAAAAGACATGGGACACCTCTGTTTGGAGGCCTGAGTCCTGGCCTAGGTCTCTGTTTTTCATAACAGGAGCTTAGCTTAAGCACCTTCTTGTAGACACCTAAATATAGGTGTCTTAATCTGCGAGCTAAATCCCACATGAGCAGCGTTAGATAATTGAACTAATATTTGTTTTAAGAACATGCCTGTTCACTACAGTGCGCCTGATAATGCTTACATGCAGTACGGTGAGCATAAAGCACTGATTTCTTAGCATTTTATGTAAACTAACTGTGTTCCAGGCTTACATATTTTGCTAAAATTCTTCATGACCTGTAATGAGTGCTAATTAGTGCTAATTATGCATACGTTTTAAAGTCATGCTTTATCTGCAAGACTGGGGCGGACTATGGCATTATTAAGAATGACGCCAGTTTGATGGCGGCTGTGATTGTGTCTGTACACAAGACACTGAAGTGACACCGTCCTTTCTTTTATGAAGGCCATTCATTGCTCTGCTGCCTCCTTAAATTTGGGAATCAATCCAAGTATGAACTCTCAAAGCCCATTATGCCCCCACTTCCACCAATTCACAGATGTGCCTGGGTAAAGCTGTACTTGAACAAGCATTAGCACTTAACGCACAGACCCTGTCTGCTGGCTGTGCAAGCTATCAATTTTTTTGGGATTAAGTTATGTCCAGAAGTAGAACTGAAAAAAGAAGATGCTTGTTACTGCACTATATTGCTAGAGCCTTCATGGAGGTGAACAATTTCGGTGTTANACCATCACTGAGATAATGAGGAGAAAAAAGAAGCCCACAGTAGCCATGCTAAGCTTGAACTGAAAGCTAAAGCTTGCAAGGAAATGCTGGAAGGCAAGATTGACATAGTAATAAGGAAAGAAGATCAATTTGAAGTGGGTGCATTGTTTGAAATCAGAACCAAGTGCAGGAGGATGTGTGAAAGCTCACCTGTGAAGGAAAGATCATTAATTAAACATGCCTAATCAGAAATTCCATTTTCTCCAGATTTATCTAGCAGAAAGTGGCTCCACTTTCCTGGGTATCTTTGGTTGGAAGTATCACATTTTAAATCTCCTTTGGCTTATCCAGTGAATTCATTACTTAGATGTACATTTGATGGGAAGAGCAAAATGCCACGCTAAGCAATGGGTTCTGTGGGGATGGTGTGACATTTAGCCTGTTTACAAAATACGTGGTGTGTTCATCACCTGGCTTTGCTTTTAAAGCTGAGCCACCAGCCGTTGCATAGGAGCTCAGGAAATACTTCAAACAAAGGTAAATACTGTTTCTTAAAACTGCACTGCAACACTGTTTGCCTTCCTTCTCACTCGCCCTGGAGCTGCTGGGTTTATCCTACAGCTCTCTCTCCTGGGGTCACACGCTCTTAAGTTAGTTTTAGAACAGTAAATGTAGCCTGTGTCTAAGGATGCCTTCTTGTCAATTAGACATTTCAGCTTTTAAATATTTTTAGATTCAAAAATTTGACACAGACATAGAAATCAGAGATGCATCAAAGCAACTTGTCAGCTGTCATTAAGGAAGCAATTGTCCTCTGTTGGCGAGGGCGAGGGCAATGCAGCTATTGCACATTATCAGCAGATAGCACTACAATTTAGTGCTAAATTTTGCAACAAAAAGAAATAACAAAGAAGGGAGGAACAAAGAAGTGAAGACAGAAAAAAAAAAGAAGAAAGGCGGTAAAGCCTGCTTCTAGCTGACAGTTTTGTGCCTTCCATGCACTTGAAAATAGAACTATCTATCTTGCAGAGGTGTTGCTTAAATAACTTTACTGAGCCTCTTGCATTTTTAGCTAAATACAGTCCAGGCAGGATCCATCTTGCTGATTAGGATGTCTACCTATGAACCTGCTATTTAAGCTCCCATTCTTACGTGAAGAGACACAGTTAATTCGGTTGATGAAACCCAGATAGCTTTTCATCTTGTTCCAAAGCAGGTACCTCCACCGACCACCTGCGTAGCTCTCCAGGCTCCACCAGGCTCACAGAGCTGCCTGAAGATAGGTGTCTAATGCTGTTCAGGATTTCCTACAGTAGCAGAGACATCTGCACAAAGCAAGCACGTATAAAACAGGACTTGGAGGGGTGATACGCAATTCTGGTGAAGCCAGGTATCATAGTCCACAATGTGTGAAAAGACATGGGACACCTCTGTTTGGAGGCCTGAGTCCTGGCCTAGGTCTCTGTTTTTCATAACAGGAGCTTAGCTTAAGCACCTTCTTGTAGACACCTAAATATAGGTGTCTTAATCTGCGAGCTAAATCCCACATGAGCAGCGTTAGATAATTGAACTAATATTTGTTTTAAGAACATGCCTGTTCACTACAGTGCACCTGATAATGCTTACATGCAGTACGGTGAGCATAAAGCACTGATTTCGTAGCATTTTATGTAAACTGACTGTGTTCCAGGCTTATATATTTTGCTAAAATTCTTCATGACCTGTAATGAGTGCTAATTAGTGCTAATTATGCATACGTTTTAAAGTCATGCTTTATCTGCAAGACTGGGGCGGACTATGGCATTATTAAGAATGACGCCAGTTTGATGGCGGCTGTGATTGTGTCTGTACACAAGACACTGAAGTGACACCGTCCTTTCTTTTATGAAGGCCATTCATTGCTCTGCTGCCTCCTTAAATTTGGGAATCAATCCAAGTATGAACTCTCAAAGCCCATTATGCCCCCACTTCCACCAATTCACAGATGCGCCTGGGTAAAGCTGTACTTGAACAAGCATTAGCACTTAACACACAGACCCTGTCTGCTGGCTGTGCAAGCTATCAATTTTTTTGGGATTAAGTTATGTCCAGAAGTAGAACTGAAAAAAGAAGATGCTTGTTACTGCACTATATTGCTAGAGCCTTCATGGAGGTGAACAATTTCGGTGTTAACACTGCTTCGCTATTTATGGCAGCACTTCACTGATTTCACGGTGTTCATTATTCTGTATGGCTTTTACTCCTACCCCTTGCTCTGAAGTGGCAGTGTGTAGGTTTTCACTATTGTGTACTTTGTCTCACACCGTCGTCAGTGCTGTGCGGGGGAGCGGGTGCTCAGGAAGCAAAGGCATGAGTCTGGGTGGTGCCAGCTAATTCCTGCTCCAGCTTCTTCAGTAAGGAACCGTCATCAGGTTTCTTACTGTCTCTCCAAAGCGGTACGATGCTTTGTGTTTTCTCACGTTAAAGCAACTTGGTATGAAGAGATGTCTCCCCACAGATGGCTGATGGAGAGCTTCTCCTCTGTATTGTAGTGTAGAACTAACTTCCTGGTGTAAATCAGTGCTGTCAGTGAGCCACGTTCACACGTCCTGCTCCGTGCTTGGGTAGAGGTTTATTCACTGTTTTTACGTTCATGGGAAAGCGGGAAGTAAAGCCATTAAAGCATCCCCAGACCTCATAAAAGCAGAAGATATGTTTATATTCTCATTTCGTGTGCTATGGCCTTAAATGAGTAGTAGAGCAGGACATGGGGGCTGTCCCTTTCCTAACTGTATGAAGAAACTCCGTATTGCCCATTGGGTCAGAACAGGCTCCAAACAGCAAACACACGTACAAAGTATAAGGGAGGTAAACTAGTTAAAGTGTCTCAATTTTAAGATTAGATCAGAGATTTCTCTATCTGTAGTAAGAACAAGTAGCAGCAGGATATCTGTAGTGAACCAGAGGAGCGAAGAGCCCTTTGCAGTGTTGGGATGCCTTGGGCGGCATTACTGCCTGGCCAGCTGGGTGTCCTGCCGTCTTCTGCAGCGGCAGGGGCAGCGTTTGGGGTTACCTTACGTGCACTGTCTTTTTTACACCTTGACAAAGAGCTTCGTGCACTGTCCACAGCTGCAGAAGAGACTGAAACACCTGAAGTGTCTCAAAACCACGTGGCCAGGAGAAGGGAACCAGAGGCTGGAATGTATTTTGTCCAACGGATTTCATGTCTACCTGGAAGATCCCCAGCAGCTGTGCACCTCTAAAACTGATGCTTTTCCTCACAATTTAATTTCCCCTCAGTGTTTCTAAAGCCTGTTTCATGTGGTTTTGTTGCTGGAAGGATGCATTTAATCCCCTTTTCCTGTGTAATCACGATGTACTTCAGTAGCAACACCTCAATTCTTTTGGTCTGTTCTTCTCCACATGCTGTTGCCCTGTGCAAGTCATTTGCCCTGGGAAGTTGTCGCACTACTTTCTTCACAAAACCTCTGTCACACAGCAGCAATTTTAGGTGCACACGTTTTGGGTGTGGGGTTTTTTAGGATTGTTGTAAATATATGTAATTTCCAGAAAGTATTTCATTCCTGACAGTATGGATAGGGACTGAGATGAATAATGGTGGTTAGCATCTCGTACAGACTGAAACATATTTTTTTAATATTTTCAGTCAAAATTAATTTTGTTGTTAACTTTATATTGCTAGTTTTCAGGGTGACCCAATAAAGAAGGTTAATCTCTAAATATACAAATGAGGAGAAAACATTTATTCTGATTATTTCAATGATTCAGAAGTTATGTTCACCTGCCTTGGAGAATATAAAGACTTGAGGGCAAGTGAAATTATACAGAACATTATACAGTATGGAGATAGGGCAGTTAAATGAAGACATTTTATTTGATTTAAGAGTATGAATTATTAAGCACAATTTGAGTAGAATAAAATTTATGGACTCACTCTGTCTTTTATGCACCTATGAGATTTTACTTCAAGTATGTTTTTTATCCAACCAGCTGCTTCTTGACAAAATCAAAGCAGACTTGACGTTGCTGATATTCCAGGAATTTAAGAGAGAAGCTGTGATTTGAGTTCAGTTTGTTTTCACAAAGAAATAAGTATACAATACCATTTCTTTAAATATGCTTTTTAAAGAATCCATTGAAACATAACTGAGACTGATTTAAGTCAACATGGTATTTTTCAGTTGGTCTGTATTCTATGTAAAAATTCTTGTTTTCACAAGCCTAAACTCTTATCCCTCTCCAATAAGCAGACATTGAATAGTTCAGAAATAGTAGTGGAGAGTTTTTACATTGTGTTTTGATTGAAAAATATGAACATATTTTGAAGCATTGTTGTGTTTAGTCCAGTGTCAATTCATTGGTCATCCGTTTGAATACTTAATAATTCAGTAATTTTAACAGGTCTTTCCTACTGTCAATCCTAAATTCAAGAGGCCAATTTTACTTCTGTCCATACAGATACACATAGTTTATAACTACTTTTTAGAGGCAAAAAATAATAGGAAAGAATTAATTTAATTTCTTTAGATACTCCTGGTTTTTTGCCCCTGTGCCTCACAGTGCCTAAGGCTCTGTGCTGTATTAACCCTTGAGCTGAATGCTTTGCTTACTGGGCTTGACTGCTCAGGTACTTCTCTGGAAGAGAGCAGAGCCGGGTAACATTATGCCACTAGTACAGGTGCAGGTTTGCTTTCTTTTCCTTTTGTTTGTTTGAATTTTCCTGCTTAAGTAATTCACTCTTCTCTGGAAGTTGTCAAGGAACATTAGTTTCTATAAGTGTTTATATACAGTGCTGCTGTTATGCCACTACTGTCCTTGAGGGAGCCTTCAAGAAAATATCTGGTTTAAAAAAAATCAATATGAGAAAGCAGTGAGTATAAGGTTTTAATCTTAAATGCTGGATGTTTAGGCTGGGTATACTGAGATGCTGCAGGTTTATATATTATAAGGTTGAGTTATTTTTGTTGTTTTGCTGGAACAAATTACTATTTTCAGCCTGGTTTGGTGCAATTGTTTACTTTCTGGCCCGTGGTAGCTGAAAATGTCTATAGATATTAATATAGTTGTCTTCCCACGGGATATGTAGTTTCTACAGGTCAGTGCTGTGTAGTCACAAGCTGATATCATCCAGCTGCATGAGGTTTTAGATAATATGCACTGGCTAAGTCTTCTTAGGAACCTCTTTCAATCAGTTTGCAGGAAGGCTTCAAGATCCGTTGCAATGGTGTCTGCCTTTATTAGCACATTAAAATATTGCCTCAATACTGCTTTATGAAAAGTCACCTCTTTGGGAAAAAAAACCCATCAGCAAGCTTACTGTCTGTAAGTTCTTACCTAGTCTATGACCCTGGAAGAAGTTTGTCTTAGAGAGAACCAGGAAAATAACCACACCAGAAAAGCTGACCAGAGGCAAGTACTGTGTAAGCAATTGACATGACATGGTTTAGCCACTGAAATGTTCATTTTTTATTTCTAATGCAGGCTGAACTCCTCACTATTAAGCTTCGTGAATTCAATCAGAATGAGCTGTTTGTTGTTTCTTGTTTTTTTTTTTTTTAATTAATGCAGGGGTGGACCAGGCATTACCACAAGAACGTCGAACTCCTGTTACTCCGTCCTCTTCATCTCGGTATCACCGTCGCAGGTCCTCAGGGTCACGGGATGAGCGCTATAGATCGGGTAAGTACAACTGAAGACTGCGGAATTGGAATTAACATTTGAAATGGCTGGTTCTCTTATTTGCTTTTTTAAAAATAATTTTGCTGTAAACTCATGTAGTAGCTATACATGGGAAGTATTTGTTGTACAAACACAGACACCCTGTCCAAGCATGCAGGGGTAGAGTTGCAAAACCAAGTACATCTGTAATTGAATGTGGCAACAAATGTGAAGAGCGACAAGAATGGCACATCAGCAGGAAAAGGAAGACTAAGGAAAATGTGGGCCTGCTGCTGAATGGAGCAGGGGACCAGGTGACGAAGGGCATGGAAAAGGACAAGATGCTTAATGTCTTCTTTGTCTTGGTCTTTACTGGAATCGGTCTCAGGAATCCAAGGCTCCTGAGACCAATGGGAAAGTCTTGAGCAGTGAAAACCTACACTCCATGAATGAGCATTGGGACAGGGAACATCTGAACACACTGAACTTGTACAAGTCCATGGGACATGATGGGATGCATCATTGGCCAGTGTCATTGTGGTGAGGCCGCTCTCAGTTCTTTGAAAGATTTTGGCAATCAGGGAAAGTTCCTAAGGACTGTAAGAAAGATTAATTGCTGTCTTCAAGAATGGCAAGAAGTAGGATCTGGGAAACTTAAGGACAGTCACCTCTGAGAAGGTGCTGGAGCGAATAATCCTGGAAACTGTTTTTAAATATATGAAGGACAAGGAGGTGATTGGGAATAGTCAGGGTGGATTTATAAAGTCCTCTTACTACATTGGTGTTCTGGGTTTGTGTGGGTAGCAGGGGAAGGGCTACAATGATGCCTCCTGTGAGAAGGTGCTAGAAGCTCCCCCAGCTCCCAGTCACACCTGTGTCTGGCCGAGGGCAAGCCAGTCAGCACCTCTGTGAATAACATATCAAAGAGGGGTGCAGCACATGTAGGGGGGCAGCATGGCCCCGGGCAGGGCCCAGCCTTGCCAGCCTCCACTACAGCCTGAGCCTCTGCCGCTGCCCCAGCCCCAGCTTCCACCACAGCCTTGGCCTGGGCAACCCAGCACAGCCCCAGCCCAGGAGCTGGGAGCTTTTTGGGAGCCAGCGAAAGAACCTGCAACAGAGAGAGTAGTGGGATGTGAGAGAGACAACTTCGCAGACACGAGGGTCAGTGAATAGAAAGGAGAGAGAGGAGGTGCTGGAGCAGAGAATCCCACAGCCTGTGGTGAAGACCATGGTGAGGCAGCTGTGCCCCTGCAGCGACAGAGCAGAGATTCTCCTGCAGCCCATGGGGGTCAGCAGCAGAGCAGATATCCACCTGCAGCCCCTGCAGTCCCCCACGCCAGAGCAGGTGGCTGCACCTGGAGGAGGCTGTGACTCCATGGTAGGGACCCCACACTAGAGCAGGGGAAGACCGTGAGGAGTCCTCCCCGTGAGACAACAGAGACAACAACCACAACCCCCATTTCCCATCCCCATGCACTGCTGGAGGGGAAGGAGGCAGAGAAATTGAGAACAAAGGTTTTGAGCCTGGGAAGAAGTGAGGGGTGGGGGGAAGGTGTCTTTTTAAGATGTGGGATTTTTCCTCTCTATCCTACTCTGGTTTTGTTTTGTTTTCTTC
>VZTO01003231.1:29431-51499 GCA_013400615.1 Syrrhaptes paradoxus | reverse complement strand
GGAAGGGTAGTCAGGCACTGGAATGCACTGCCCAGGGAGGTGGTGGAGTCACCGACCACGGGGGTGTTCAAGAAATGTCTGGATGTCATGTTGAGGGATATGATTTAGTTGGGAAGTATTGGATATGGTTGGACTGGATGATCTTCTAGGTCTTTTCCAACCTTATAATTCTGTGATTCCGTGATTCTGTGACTTATAGTCATATTTGCATACTAGCCATATTTTAGTTAGTGCATGTTCAGATAGTCCTCAGCTATTTGAGCAAGATGTGCAAGATAGCCCTTGGCTATTGTGTTGTTATCTGTCTCTCCCCAATCTACTCAGAGCCAGATGCAGCCATCATGACCAGATGAATCAATAAGGCCAACACTGGTGGTCATCTTTTGAACAGGGTTGAGGGAGACAGAGGTCAGGTTGTGGAGGGGGAAGCATGCCATCACATAGAGTAAACTGACTAGCTCTCTAATCCCACTGATGCTGTTGATTAGAGCCTATTACTGTAACCTAGACATCAAGTTCACTTGCAGACAACTGAATTTGGGTGTCCAGCTATAGAGCTGAAGCCCACCTTTGCTGATAAACCTGTTTTTCTGCAAAGGCTAGAGGATCTGCAGCAACATTTTGAAGAGTTCAGTGTCTCTTTCCTACTTTAAAACCATAGAGAGTCCGCATGATAAACGTCTTATTTCATTCATTATTAAAGACTGTACAAGCACTGGGATACTGCCCCTGAGAGCACCAACAGCCCTGAATGTTCTTGCTCAGCTTCCTGGGGCTCCCTCCACCCTGCCCATGGCCCAGGACCCCATGTCAGCCCCCTGAGGCCACCTGTCCCTGCCCCAGCAACACCACAGCAGGGCTGGTCTCCAGCTCCCCACAGCCCTGCCATTCTGTATATAGATTTCAGCTGTATATAAATTTCCTCCCTTAACAGGAGGTATGGTAATATTAGATATTCTCATGTCTAACCCATTTACAGAGCCCCACCAGAAACTCTCCCCCACCTGCCCCATATCCAACAGCTCTCAGGAGACAATCGCTACTTTCTTAATATGGAGAAGAAATCTCTTTTCTTTGAACTTTAGATAACTTGAGGGAAGAGACATGCCGAAATCCCACTGCTCAGCGATGGCAAGTTATGTCAAATTTGTTAATAAGCAAAACTTCAAAACTATATAGAACTTATTTTTATTAATTTTGTCTGAAAGAAAAAAAAATGGGCCCTGGTAATCTTTAATTACAAAGCTATTTACTAAAATAATATCTTATTCTAATGTAAAATTTGAATTAAAGTATTAAAAATGTTAACAGTCATGTGGTTTTTAGACTTGGGCATTATCATAAATTGTGCAGCTGCATGAGCATATAATGTATCGCTTATTGTGTTATGTCAAATTCATTAAAGCATTTATGATTAAAATACCCAGAAAATAGTGCTTACTCAACATATTATATTTTAACTACGTAATAAGGAAGAAAATATCAAATTAAGATACATATATTCACAAATCATTCATATCCTCAACTGGAAGAATAACAGAACTGAAATTAATGATGGATTTTAAAATTAAAGATTTAGATAAAAATAATGCATAATATTATGACTGAAATTAACATAAGAATGTTGCAATTCTTATGCTGCAAAATACTGATATAAATTAAGTATTTTTTATAAATACATGCTATCATTCTCCTTCTGTATATGCACACATACAAGAGAGGAAAAGTGTCATGATATGTTTTTGAAATGTAGTTATTGAATGATATTAGAATTATTCCTCCATTTATCAACCTTATTGTAAAGGAGATATGCAGAATGAAGTCTGCATAACCTAGTAATGCTTTATTTATATATATATAGGATATATAATTTAGATTTAAACATCTGTTTATGAGGTATTTTTTACATAACTCAGTCTACAAATTACAAAGTTATTTTACTATTCAAAACTGATTTCAGATCACAGTCTGTAATGAAGTTGATATAAATGGAGGTACAGGACGTTAGCTATCAATATGTTACTACATGACACAACGGTACTGAAACCAATGAAGAACTCACACGGAGGAAAGACTAGGCCTTGAGAAAGCAATAAAGTTCTTCCATAAGTATGAATGAAAATAATGAAATATCCAATATTTTGAAAGAACATACTGAGAGATATATAAATAAAAATCACATATAGGACAGGTAAGACATTCCTGCATTCCTAAATACAGTGGTTACAAATATGTCACCATGTATTCAGATATTTACAGTCAATAAAATGCTACACGGTGAAGTCTACTGCATGTACAAACTGGAAGTGAAGATGGAAAAAACCCAGGAAACACATTTTATCTCTCTCTGTTCTCTTTTTTTTTTAATAAATGCTTCTAAATGAATAAGTTTTTAAAGGTTTAGTATTACCTTTCTTTTTTATTTTC
Source organism: Syrrhaptes paradoxus (assembly GCA_013400615.1). Taxonomy (NCBI): domain Eukaryota; kingdom Metazoa; phylum Chordata; class Aves; order Pterocliformes; family Pteroclidae; genus Syrrhaptes; species Syrrhaptes paradoxus. The sequence goes on along the minus strand of VZTO01003231.1, from coordinate 49,072 downwards.
ATTAGCAATTACTAACCATGTTTCTGTAGATGTAATGCATTATGATCTAAATCACCTGCAGAAAAGTGGTTGTTTTGGATGGAAAATCTGTTTCTGTTTTCATAGCAGTGTATTTACAGTACCAAAGATAAAGCACGTGTAAAGCCCAGCACAAAATGAAAGTTATATGCTGCTCAGCTTTACTTTCTTTAAGTAGCACGCTGAACTATTTAAAAAGAGCATATAAATATATAAAATGTGTTATTATGTTAACTATTTTCCTCCAGGTGATGAACAAAACACAGAAAATTGCCTGAGAAATATACATTATCTGGAAACATACAATAAGCAGTAAAGCCATCCAGCAACTTGAAGACAGAAAAAAAGTATTGAAAAAGTAGTTTATCCCATCAGAGTATTCTCTGCTGAATGGTAATTTGGTGATAAAGAGAAGTTTTTTTGATAAAGCAGTAATTTATCTAAAATGCACATTTTCCTGAATATGCATAGGTATACATGATTTTTTTCCATTGCCTGCATGTTCTCCTGGAATATGGAAAGGGGATATTAAATTAGATTATAATTTCACTTTGTCTAGATTGAGAGTCAATATCCTTGCATTGAAAAGAAGCTAGCAGATCTTTAAGGTGTTGTATGGGGTTTTGGTTTGAGTACAGTTCCTATCTGCATAATGTTAAATGATTTATACACATATCATATTGGTGGAATCACACTACAGTAGTATCTTCTTGTCCTGACAACGTGCCATTAAAGCCAGTCTCATTAATGTGCAAATAAATTATTCATGACTGGACCTAAGGATCCCTCTATTATATGTCACAGTAAACATTTTAATTATTCATTTTCTCTTTAATAATATGCCACATTTATCAAACTTTCTTTACGTGCACTCCCGAAATACACTTAGTCCTAAAAAAACCCCGAAGTGGTACACATGGTACACATTGTATGCAGCATTACGTTTTCTATAGTCTCTAAATTACATTGTTTAGAAGTAGAACAAAGAGGGAAAACTGGTGAGAGTCATAAAATAGCAATTTTTTTCTACATTTTTTGATTATCCATGTTGATTATTTGATTAATGGGGATATGTAAAATGAGGAACACAGAGCACTGAATGTGCCTATATGTGTGATCTCTGAGATACAGCTGAAATATATCGTTCCATGACTTTTTTCAGTTAAGCCTGTGACTCTGGAGTGGGCTGTTTTCCTGAGCTCACCTGACAATCTCCAAAGTTTCTTGCTTTCTCTGTATTGATTTTTCAATGAAATTGTCATTTCAATTGATGAATTAATGAGACATGAAGTAAACTGTTCTCCCTATTTACCTAAGGTGACATCTGCTGAAACACTAATGTCCTCTGCAGAGTCAAGAACTGTGCCAGTAATGAAAGAATGACAATGCAAAAAAGGAAACAGAGAAACTAGGCTTCCTAGCAAAAGCATGTTGAAACAATATCCAAAAAGGAGGAGAAAGAAAGGAATAGTCCTTTCTTTTAATTTACTTTTTGCCTTTCATTGCATCTTGGTCACTGTGTATATTCCTAAGTCTCCTTCTTAGCAATGATACTAGATTTCTAACACAAATCTGGGAGTATAATATAGACCATTGATGTTGTCCTATACAGACAGTACCATCTATTTTCTCTGTTTGCATATGTTTCAATTTCTGTTTTGATAAAAAGAGGAAAGACAGAGTTATTAAAGCTAAAAAGATTTGCAGGAAAAAAACTCCAAAGAATGGCTTTGCTTTTTGAGGTAGTACATGCATAAGGATTAGAATGAAATAGTCAAGGAGAACCTTGTATATGATTTTGTTAATTCCTAAGTCCGTATACCTGCACAGATTCCTGTGTGACCATTTAATCCAGAATACTAAAGCAACTTTCAGAGCAGAGATCAAGATCCACAGCACTCCCCCATTAGTCTTTGTAGAAGGTGCCTTTATCAGTGAGGTATAGTTGTATGTCACCTCTCATTCACTGTTTTATCCCAGGCATTTTCTTAAATATTTTTTCACTTAGTGTTTCATGATCAACAGCAAAGTTTAAAAAGTCTGGATCTCATCAAAATCCTTTATAGACTGCACTGAGATACGAATAAAAACTTCTTTAATTAAAAGAAAATGTGTCTTCCAGTTTTTAAGCAATACTATGTGTAATTTCACTGAATGTGATAATCTCATTTCCCTCCACAAGCTCTAACCTAAATGAACCTGACTCTTTTTCTTGTACTGCATCCAGTGATCTCTACATACACTGGATGTAGTCCAATTCAAACACATTTAAAGGATTAAAATACAAATTGGTTTGAGGATTTAAACACCTGTGAATTATGACAAAGCTTAAACAGATCTTTTGATCATCCTGGAAGCCAATACCTAAGTGCTGAGCATGCTTTAAGCTTCAAAATGAGCCTCAGCTGGCTGACTGATTTTGAGGATTAGGTAAAACTTGGTGTAGAGAAGCACTCTATAAAATACTCCGAAGGACCAAGATTAAGATTTGTTCTTTCTAACATTAGACACAAGAACGTGTCCAAATCTCTAAATTAGTAATTTTCAGCCTTTATGTTATAATTAAAAATAATACATACTCACTGTCGGGACCTTTTAGAAGTACATGGCTGATCTCACATTTGCACTTAAAGACAAGACCAGCTGAATGGTAGAAATATCTGCTTCTTTCCTGTTGCTTTGCAGATATCAGATGATTATCAAGCTTAAAATCTGATTAGTCTGGTATTTAAGTGGCTTGTCAAACTTTATACTTACAAATTCCCACAGTTTCCTACCATTTTCACTAACAAGAAAAAATATTAAATATTAGCTTGCAAATTTTGAATATATAGATGTGAAAATTACTGAAATAAATTTTGACTGGAGACTTTTAGAACTCAGCCACACAAAGCAGCTCAAGCTGAGCTCTGAAATTAACCCTGGTTTGAGCAGGAGGGTGGATTAGGTGACCTTCAAAGATCCCTCCAACCAAAGACTTACTGTGGTTCTAAAAATAGTAATGTCAGCTCTAGTAGAAAGATCCCATGGGTGTCTGATTAATAAAGAGCAAAAAGGCTGAAATAGAAGATGTGACTTTCGTTACATAATTATTTTTCATAAAACAGAATATTTATGTAGTTTTTCTTCGATCTCCTTAATATCTGAAGGATTCTGCTGCCAGTGAAACAAGAAACTGATAAAATTATGATTTTAAATACAGGATGTGGTATAGAACGAGATTAGATATATGTTAATTAAGTCATCTACGTTTAAAGGCTTTCTACAGTGTATTGAATGTAATTTGAAAAGGAAACTTCTGGTCTTTGTTCTTTTCTGTGAGCCCTCATGAAAAGAAGAAAGGATTTTCATATAGGTTTTTATTCTTTTAGGGAGGCAGAAATGGAAGGATTAGGTTGCAGATTGTAAGACTGGTGAAATTTCCATATTTCATAATGGAGTATTAAAAATTTTTGCTATCATATATTAAAAGCTGTTTTCTTCTAATCTCTGAAAAAAATTGTTACCAAATACTTAATATTCTGTCATATTTCTGAAACATTAAGAACATTAATTATAAAAATTAAACATTAATCATAAAATATATTTATTTTGAAAGATATTGTACCTATTTAAACCATCAAATAAATGATTTTCAGGAGCATTTTCAAAATGTTGACATTTTGCTTCAGATTTTATATTTTGCTTTTTTTTTTCAGTGTGTTACGATTTTTTAAAAATGGATAAGCTTTTTTAATATTTTAAACTAGTTTGAGAAAGTAGTAAAGTGTATTGCAATGATGAGAAGCTGCATGTTGAAATATTATAATCTCTTTAGAGAATAGATATTCCTATCACTTCAATTGCTACTTGTTAAGAAATATTCAAAAATATAAAACTAGGACTTGATTCAGTCTGTCTAAATATAGGTGTTTAGTGCCATCCAGGGAAAGACAGACCGAAAGAAGCTAGGAAATGTGGAATTTCAATTGATAAATTTGCCACCAGTAATCCTGTGCTGGAGGATTTCAGTGAGGCAGAAAACAACAAAAATGGTGGAAAGACTATTTGACTATTGGCTGCAGATAAGATTGTCTGAAAAATTAATTTTTATTTGCATCTGTATAATTTCTTTTAATTCCATCTCTGAAAGAGAATGGGGGAACAGGAGAGGAGGTAATGAGGAAGAGGATCCAGCCACATAAATATTCCACCTTTGATGATTAAAATCTATGTCTGAATCCAAGAACTAGGACTTGGACCCTTTTTATGGGTAACATATTGCAGATAAATTCAACACAACAGAATTTCTAAGCAGACAATCACATTCAACAAGGTTATGCAGCTCTGGGTCCTAATGAGCATACACTGGTGATTACCAATAAACGGTTTGGAATTCTTGCCATATGGAAAGTTATCTTCAGTGTTTACAACTACTTCATCTTCAGTGTTTACAATGACTTCACCCAGCTGTCACTGCAAAGTGGCCAGCAGTAGATGTACTATCTTTTCAATCTGTCAGGAAACTTCAAAGGCAAGATACCATCAACATGGGTGGTTGTTTTTCAGTATTACACCCCATACAGATAAGAAGTCACATTTAAAGTCTTATAAACTCTTAGAAATCTCATATATATGTATATGTTAATTTCTATAGTTAATCATTAATTTAAAAAAGCAATGGCATAGAGAAATACAGAAGACATAATGCTGATTGTATGTTGCACAAAACTTCTCTGCACATACACTAGCATAGTGTGGCTAATCTTTGAGTGACAACATGTTATGTCCTTATATAATATCTTTGATGCACAGGTCCAAGAAGAAAGCTCTCAAATCATGAAAGACTTTATCAAATTCATTGAGTCATGAGTAATTTTTGCAAAACACAAGGGTGTAGGTTTTCAGTGTTAGAAAGTACCCTCTAGGACAATACAATGGAACAACATATTTATAATCCCTGACTTCAGAGACAGTTCAAAGTTGTTTTTCTACATGGGCAAAATTTAGTTTTATGGTGTCCTGGTTTCAGCTGGGACAGAGTTAACTTTCTTCATGGCAGCTAGTAGGAGATTATGTTTTGGATTTGTGCTGGGAAGAAAGCTGATAATATACTGATGTTCATAGTTGTTCAGAACAATCAAGAACTTTTTAGCTTCTCGTGCTTTGCCAGTGTCTGCAGGTGCAGGAGAAGATGGGAGGGAGCATAGCCCACAATTACTACCTTAGGAATCGACTTTAGGTTTAGGATTAAGACCTAAATCGGCCAGAGGTATATTCCATACCATGCACATCATCCTCAATATATAGATCAGGGTTTGTCTGTAACTTTTGTCTCCAGGTTGTCTCTCTCTCTCTTGGTGAGCTCTCAGGCTCTCAGGCTCTTTTTTCTGGGATTGGGGCTTTCCGACTCTCTCTGCTCCAGTATTGTCAGCTGGGAATGGGTTGAGCAGTTTCGCTGTGTATCACTCATTTGTATATTTGTAGAAATTACTATTATTATTGTTACAATTATTATTTACAATTTTATTGCAGTTTAGTTATTAAATTGTTCTTATCTCAACCCACGAGTCTCTTTTCCTTTTACCCCTTTAATCCTCTCCCCCATACCTGGGAAGGGGAAGGGTACATGAACAGCTATGTGGTGTCGGTCCCTAGATGCATTTAAACCACAACATGTGGCAAGATCAGGATGGGTTCACACTACAATAAAAGAGGTTACAGTGACAGAATTAATGAAGAGTGGTTGGGCTGTGGTAGTCTAGGAAGCGTGGGTGGGGGTGATCTCAAGGCAAATAAAGATACAATTAGAAAGGACTCAGTGGCAGTTTTATGGGTGTTATGGTATTAGTAATAATGCATCTTAAGTAGTCTTAGATCACTGAAGCAACTAGGATGAGTCGATGTAGCTTCATGATCTATGGGATCACTTAAGTAGCAGAGGCAACTGTCTTTTTCTCAGTCTTGCTCTCTTCTTTTATGTCTTGTCTTCTATTAAAATCTTTCTGACAGTCTACTTACCCTGTGCCTTGCTAATACAGCCTGTTGCTTACTTTGCCTGCTGCTGTGAGCTGCTTTGAGCCTTGCTCTGGAAGGCATAATGATAATAAAAGAAGACGTAATAGTAAAATCATCAGAAGCCAGAAGCAAGGGTGGTCAAAAAAAAGAGAATAAGTTACAAGAACAACTCAGGAAATATGGAAAATAAGGGGACTGTAGAACTGCTAAATGAATTGTGATGTGCCTATTTAATTTTTGTTATTCTCTATCATTAGGCCAGAATAAAAGAGATAGGGGCACACAGGCAGTATATCTTCCAAGAGCTGTCTATTACTGGAAACTCACTGCTTACTTTGTGAAGGTCTGCAGGTGGAAAACTGGGCCCTGGCCTGAGTTTTGGCTACCTGTACAGCCATGAGTGTCTGGTCAGAACATGCAAAATTGCCAGGCATAACAAGTAATAGAGTGAGTAGATAACAAAATTAGAGATAGCGCTGTGAGGAATGCACAGATTTCACAGATGGTTAAGGGAAATTATGTGATAAACAGCCAAACTTCACAAATATTTGGAGACAAGGATTAAGGATCTTTTGGAGAGCAGGGTCTTACAGAACTAGCAGTGTCTAAGTAACCGTATCAGTAATATAACACAAGGCTGAAATGATCTAGGTAATAGTATAAGAAGTACCAAATTTGAGTACAGACTTAGCAAAATTTAGACCATTGGGGAAAGAAGTAAAGAGAGTGTTGTTTATTACAAAGGCAGAGGGAGAAGGGAGGTCAATGGAGGAAGAAAAAGCCTTGGAAGATGAAAGGGATAGAAGGGACTGACTAGTCATATGTGAGATGCTGGTCCACATGTTTTTCTGACAGAGACCTACACTTCCACCACTCACTGCAAACTGTCCTGTCTTCATAATACAGTGTATTCCTAATGGTTTTTCATGTGAGGGAGATTTCTATTTAGGACATGGGTGTACAGATGCGTGGCCTGATTGTGAACTTCAACACGAACTATCCAGTTAGTGAGATGAGAGATCTGGGTGCCTGCAACTGCAGAGACCAGGGTCTGGGTACCAGCTGCTGGACAGACCAAGCATCTATGGACAGCTAGTGAAGAAATACATGTGTGTCTGTGCATTTGTGCATGTAGCCATAGCAGACTCTCTTTGATCACAGGCAGAGGGAAGAACTGTCTTGTGCAAGATGGTCTTTGGGATACCATTTACATGTTATAACTTCTATTAGTTCTTTTGCTGCAGATGGATAGACAAATAAAAGTTTTAAGACTGTTAAAGTGAAGCATATGAAATTATGTACTGAAAGTTCCTTGGACTCTTTTCTTCTTCATCAGGCAGCTATGTTTTGAAATGACAGGTTTTTTCTTTCTCTCTCTCTTTCCCTTCTCTTCCTCCCTCCCTCTCTCCTCGCCCCCTACCTTTTTGTGTTGTTTAATTTTTTTCAAGTTAAAGGAAAGGGTTGAGACCTGAAAATGTTTCAAAGCTCTTAGTACAACATTAGTAATATGAACCAGAATGTCTTTAACATAACATGAACTAAACATTATAGCAAAATAATAAATTAGCAACATCCCTAAAACAAGTAAGTATTCTGATGCAGTTGTAATCCTAAAAACTTTGTTTCTGCAGATTAGAAGAGGAAAGCAATTGTGATATTATAAACTTTGTCTTATTTTCAGTGAAAAAGAATAAAAAATATCTTTCTTTTAATTGAAAAATCATAATTAGACTTTTAGATGGGGAAAGCAGAAAATTAAAATCCATCACTGAAGGATATTAGAAGTGCAATACATTTTCCTCTTTTCTATATTTTTTCTCTTGTCCCTCCAAAAGAAACAAGTAAGAAAAAGAAAGAGAAAAGGAATAGAAAAAAATAGTATTGTACTTCCTGTTAATGTTCGAAAATAATCAAGAACATATGCAGCTGAAAAACATTAGCAATCTCAGTGATGTGTTTCATACTTTATGGAACTTTTTTCCTGTTAATTGACAGGACTTTCAATTGACAAAAATTTCACTACCACTAGTACTACATTTAGAAACTGCTGGGTAAAACATAATTTCTCGGTTTTGCAATATCTTTTTCTTGACCTGTAAAGTCACATAATTCTTTGTGATCATCATTTTGGATACATAAGAAATTAATTTCCATCATAGGTTATAAAAGGCCTATTTCCTTTTTCAGGCTGATCTTCAAAATGGAATTATTAGCTGAAAAGAGATCAATAATTTGAAATCATTGTCCCTTACAAGCTTTTCTCAGGTGATTAATAATCAATAGGTCAGAGAAGAACCTGTTCTATCATAGGATGTAAAAGGTTAGTATTATCCTCAAGACCTCAATTCAGTTAATTTAATACAAACATAATTTTCTAAAGGTTAGGGTAAAATATATCTTGTAAACAAGAACTCTCAGTTTTTCACAGAAAACCATAGGCCTAAACAATACAGCTTCAACTGAATAAAAATATTTTCAGTTTAGAAAACAGAACACAATACATATCTCACTGACAGTCAAGTTGTATTTCAAAGTTTTCTGTGTATGTTGAGCTCTCTTCACATAAACAAATCCCTCTGGAGGATTTTGGCAATTGAAAAACAATTGGGTTCACTAAGCCCTATCCCAATAAAATGACAGATACTCCTGGCTGTAGCTCTTTCCACTTTGTCTTGCTACCATCACATTTTTGCTTTGTCTACTTTTAACAAGTAGAGATATTATCTAAGATCCTACTTCATTTATTTCTTTTCTGCAATAAAATTCTGGGAGTTTAGAATGCTCTGAACAGTCCAGACTTGACTTAGTTCATTGTGTCATCAGGTTTTTATCCTTCCTCTGGTTTTAGTACAAGCTTGAAGAAATTTGGATCAAGTTTTTCTTTGTAGTCTTATACAGAGCCAACTAATCTTAACCCTCCTCTTCTTCCTCTTTTAATAGAATAACTTTGTTAGCTGTGAATAAATATTGAGTAAGGGAATGAATAACTGGAATTACACCATGAGACATGATATCTATCCCTCATTGTGTGTTTGCAGGTTTGTGGTTTCACTACTTAAGGATTTTGATGATGGTATTACTACACGCTTCACTGAAGAGAGCTTCTGCCTTGTCCTTGTGCCACCTCAGGCACCACATGAGTACATTCAAACCTACTGTAGTCCTGATACTGTAAGAGAGAAAGAAATAAAACTACACTAAGTTAGATTACTTCTGAAGAGGAGGCTTGGGAATATTTTATATTAATGTATTTCTATGGAATAATATTTTTAAGAATTTTCCTTGGAGGAAGAATCTTAAAATTTGACTTCATTCATTATTACACCAGAGAGGGTTTGCTCACCTCTGCAGAATAAGCTGTGGTTCTATTCCCATGGTTAACTGTGTCATCATAAGGAGATAACCCTAGTTCCTTGTGTTCTGAGTGCTACAGAGTCTATCCCCAATTAGGGTTAGTTTAGTACTAACCTCCTCAGGGGCAGGTTGGGATGTGCAAGCTTCATAATACTTGGACATGTGCAAACTTCATAACACTTGGACTAGGTTGCCTCTGGGTCCCACACAATACTCCTGTGATTCCTGTGAATAACCTGCACATTGTAAAATGAATAATCTGTTTAAAGGTTAGGATTTCATTAATGTTGAATACACATGAAATGTCATTTCAAGGGAATCTTGCTCTCAGCTTGTGTATCTATACACATACGCATTTGTTTAAATGTTTCAAAAACTGTACAGATAAGAAGGCTTACAAATTTTCTGTAAAGCCTGGTCAATATAATTTCTTTGCCAAAATTTGAATTTATTTGTGTAGTAATAAAAGCTGTTCTATGCCATCTTTGTGAAAAATATCTGTTCAAACCCACCAGCTTCAGCTACCTTTCACACATTTTAAAGCTGACACACTGAATCCTTTCCTCACAGTTTAGTTACACTCCTCTTATGGCTGACTTGTCACAGAGGTCCAAATGTTAAGTCAAATGTCCTTTCTCAAGGGCATTTGATGCTTACTTTGCTCACAAAGAGAGTTTAGTGATGTAAAATGACAACTGCCCATGTGGGAAGGACAAAAGAAATATACTTTAATATTGAAAGAGAATTTTTTGAGAATGTTAAAAGTAGTTTAAACCTAATGCCATGAAGCAGAAGGTCAAGGTGTATTTCTACTTGGTTTTACACATTCACATTCGTCTGCAGCAGAAAATATAGCTGTAACTCATCTGAAGTTATTCTCTCCATGGAGTGCAGTATGTTCCGAGCCAAAGTCTCCACACAAAATCAAATATTTTTAAAGAAGGTTATATGTATGTATATGCACAAATATAAACGTTTGCACATAGGTAGACCTAGAAACTAATACCATATTTTAAAAAGAAAAAAAAAAGGAAAAATATGTTATCAAATTGTCCACAGTCCACAGATTAAAGTATTCAGCAAGATTGTAAAGCCTGAAGTCTAGGAGAATTGTCAATTCACTCATATAAAATGACAAATAAGATTTTCTTATGTGGAGCAGGTTGCAATGATCAGCAAAACCAAGTTTGAAGGAGACCAGCCCTGGCATTTTAGTCAAGTAATACTGTATTGCCATTGCTAGTAACAGGCTAGCAACAAAATTTTCAGGGCCTCAGGAATAAAGCTTGTCAGGCTTAGTTTGCTTGAAATGCCCCTGATGTTGCTGGAGCTTTGATCCCATTTGGTTTGTCTGCAACAGATTTTTTTTTTTTTTTTTTTTTTAGAGCTTATGTAGCTATGTCTACTATTTGTCTTACTTTTCCTTATATTTATATGGAACAACAATAGTTTTTATACAGATAGTATAAAATAGTGCAGCATTGCTACTGTGCAGATAGTAGCAACAACTAGTCGTTCTGTGCAAATGGGATATTTTTGACTATTATAATGATGAAGTGTAGAGGGAAATAGGCCTAGCTTGGTAGCAGAGTCTTTAAGAACTGGTGAAACAGGATGTGGCACAGCAAAGTACAACAGGGGATGATAAGGGACACAAGCTGACAGTGGAGGTGGTTTGTTAAAGAAATTAAGATCTGGAAGCTGTAAATAAGCTTTCAAATAAGTTTGAAAGTAACAAAGACAATAAAAAAATTAACATAAAATGCACTATACACAGTAAATTTGTGCATACAGTGAAGTTGCAGATTGATGGCTGGACTTGATGATCCTTGAGGTCTTTTCCAACCTTAATGATTCTATGATTCTATATGAATGATTAGAGAGCATGATGTGGAACTTTGTTAGAAAAAAGACCCCAGTAAATCTGAAAAAGGAGAAAAGTGGGGAGGAAGGAAAAAATATGTGGAAGAATAAACAAATCATCATTGCTCTCTTTGCAGTGAAAGTGGAGAACCTGGAATACAGATGACTTAGTGCAACCATCTATACCCAGCCCTGGCCCCTCAGTGCCCCGGCTTGCATGAGGAAGATTGGTGCTGTCAATCTCAGAGTGCAAAGGGATAACGAAAGAGGAGAGTATAACATATAATAATTTTAACATTATTATTATTACTACAATTATTATGACTGCTTTTTTTCTGTAGTAACATTACTTAACTTTAATTTTTCCTTTTTTGTGATATTGCAATCTGGACTAACAAAGATTCTTTGATTAGATTGTTAATATTTACATGACGCTAAAAGTGAGGTATTTGTCTTTGCATATAAAGTAAATTACTTTTTTACTCATAGCAACACTTTATGCACAGTGTAGCATATATCGTTATTTTGCATTTAGCTTGCTGAAAGGTTGCTTATTACACAAAGTAAATAGATGACAACTAGGAGCATCCTGATGGGAATGATAGGAATGTCCTTTCTGCAGATGAATAGACATCAGATGATGCTTTTCACCTACTACATGAATCAGAAATTTTTCATAGAAACAAAACCAACAGTATTTTTTGAATAGGTTTGTCTGTCTTAATATTCTCAGTCAAGCATTTAAAATTTGTGTCAGCTTTAGTTTTGGTATTTTTATGTGCAAAATTAATAAAAGCTGATATAAAAAAGCATAACTAAAACTCACATTATTTTGTCAGAAAACCTTTCAAAATTATTCATGCACCAGGCAGTGTGTCAGAGAATATTTCTGTTAAAGAAAATGATGTTGCATTGATTGCTGCACTCAGTGCAAAACAGTACTGAGGAGAACAGGAAGTTTCCCTTTAACTTAAAGAAGTTTAAATCAGATTCCAAAATGAAGATTAATTCCAAATATAAAGACATAGTGCCACTTTATATTTAATGGGGTACATTGGCAGGCCAGCAACTGCACCCTCCAGAATGGCAGCAGCTACCTGTAGGTCCCCTGCTGCATGTCAGCCCCATGCAGATGTCTCCATACCTTCAATAGCAAGACACCAATGTTTAAGTGGCTACATCATTCCTAAATGTGTGACATCCAAGGTGCCACACAGAGACAAGAAAGTGTTCCCTTTCCATTTCCAGAAGCTGCTTATGCTTTATTATATTTTAAATTAAATGTTATAGCAACATTTGGATGGGAACCAGTGGTGGTATGGATGTGAGTCACAAAATAATCACACAATTATTTAAAATGGTACTCCTTCCTATTAAAATAATTGAATCTTTTTGTTGATCAAACTCTTAGCACTGAATCAACATATTGAATCGAACTCCTAATACTCACAACTTATGTTCTTGTACTTCAGGCCAGTCAATTAAATTAAAACACTCCCATTATGTGTGATTAAAAGTCCTCTGCAGACATTGACTATGCTTAGTGGCTGGAGCTGACATCATGTCCACATTGTCAAATATCTACAGATGTTCTTTTGTTTTCTTCTTCCATTTATCAATGTGCTATGTAATTTAACAGTTGAGTATTTAAAAACATATATACTCACTTAAAAGAGGTAATGTTCTTCACTGAGGGGGAACTCTCCACAGACAGAAGCTATGAAGAAAGTCATGAGAAAATTCATCTGGGGTCCATCTGATGCTGCATGAAACAGGGTGTCCAGCCCTTGTGGTGATGTAAAATTCACTTGTTATCTATATTGTTCTTTTTGCTCTGTGCTATTTAAACATCTATAGTATGATGCCATTTTTTTATCAGGCCATTTCTTTCTGAGATCCATAAAGAACCCCACTCCATCTCTCTCTCCCCTCTCCCCAGTGAAGAACATCTTGTTTATTTTTTTTAAGATATTTGTTTCCTTACCAAAATGGAAGATACTAGAAAAGTGACCTTATCACATACTGAGGCATTTCTGTTTAATTTTTAAATTTTCTGTTATGTATATGCATGTATAGGACAGAGCTGGACATAATAGTGTCACTGAATGCCTTAAGAATAAGAAGCAAGACAGCATTGTAACAAACAACATTTTACATTCCTTTAGATCAGAAACCCAGCCAGTCAGCTTTGAACTTTAATAGGTAGAGTACAAGAAAGATAACTGCATATGCATCAAATGAGTGGATTATAACTCTTCAGAAGTTAAAGTTCATCTCTGCAATTAAATCAACTCTGGTAAAACCAGCAGCTTTGCAGAAAGGTCATACATGAGTGCTGAAAGGCTGCAATCCAAAGCATCTAAAATAAACAGCAAATGAACTGCCTAAGAGCTTGTAAATCTAGTCCTTCCTGTATAGGTGCTGACAAGGCCAAGATGTTATGGCAAGGAATTTTTTAAACAAACTTGAAAAAGAAGCTAAATTGCATTGGAAGTTTTTTACATTGGACAGGTTTAGCAGAAAACTTGTTTGTCAATAACAGAAGTTCTATTATATTTTTCTTTCTATTGCTTTTTTTCACTGTTTCCAAGTGTTAATGAAGCTGGAAATGGATCTTAATGTATTCAGGAAAACAAAGAACAGGTTTTATGGAAGACAGGACTTTGAATAAGAAAAGATGAAAAGTAAGATTCCAGTTTAAATAAACTTGCCAGGTAAAAATGGGGACACAACTGGGGTGTTTAGAAATCTGGTATATTAAAGTAAGTTACTATAAAACATTTTTCCACAATACAGTATCCAAAATATTTTTTTAATTAAATTATTTTTCCTTCAACAATAATAGTTTTCATTACTCATTGAGGGACTTGCACCAGCCTTTCAGAGGAAAAAAAAGAACATATTTCTCTACTTTTGAAAATGAATGATCCTTCAAAATATTTATGAGGTCAAGAAAATCAGTAATAACTTGTACAAGAAATAATAGAAAAGGATCATGGGGAAACTAGCATGCAAAAATGTTAGAGATCATATAGACTCATTTTCATCCAGTGTTTTGCAGGAGATAAACCATTATGCAGGAGCATATCTAAAATATAAATAATGAAAAAGTAATTTTGAGTGCTAAGGATATGTTGTGCAGATATGTTAAATTAAAAAAAAAAAAAAGAAGGAATCTAGCATCCTGTAATAAGAGAATCTGAAACACCATGTTTCATTTTAGAACAAATCTGCAGTAATATAGTTAAAAGGGAAACAGTGGGAGCTGAGGTAAATATTGCTGGGTCTTTCCCTTGCCCCCTTTTGTACCACCTAAATCTATTCTGAAAAGATGAACCGGTTGATCATGCAGACTGGATTGAACTTTCACCACGGTGATCAACAGAGGAAAAGTGTTCTGTAATACAAGTGAGTCTACCAGATATGCTAGAATACATTAGTGGACTGACAGCATTTCACTAGCTGTTAGCTGACTGAGCGTTTCAGTTTTTAGAGCATTTTTTCATTATAGTTATTTTTGTCCTTAAATCATTTGTCTCAATGAAACATGCTCAAATAAAGTAATGGTATTTTATATGTATATGTTTATATTTATTTTTGTCCTCAAAGTACAACACCTGTGGTGAACTTGTCCTTCTCATACTTCCTGAAGTTTACATTTAAAGATAGACTTATGATTACTATTAGATTTTGTTAGTGTTGACTAATATTACTTACCCTCCTTTCAGATGATCATTTAAATGGTTCAAGAAAAGATGGGTGATCAGTCTAGCTGTTATTAGAATCTACCTTAAAATTAGAAAAACTATTTCACTATTATAAAAATATGAGGAGAAACAGACAAAGGGGAGAAATATATATCCTTTTTATTCTTTTCCCCCACAGTGTAATTGTGAATGGGTCTCATTAAGCATAAATGGGGACTATGAATGTGCTATTCAACTTAACTTATTTTCACTCCTCTGTTTTATAATTTTTATTGATTTCTTATTAAGGGATAACTAACTTAAGATGGAGCCTTAGTCAGTTATTACTTTTCTGTTTCTGGAACATCTGAATAACTAGTATTAATCATACCAAATAAACAAATCTGTGTCAGCCCTTGGGGAAATGAATGCAGCAGTAGCTCTCTCTGTTCTTTTCCATGCTTGTTTGATTTGGCATTTTCAGTACTTATTTTCTCTGATTAAAAAGTACATGGATTGGTTTGAGGGAGATAAAACCAATCAAAGTTTTAATAGAAAATCAATAAAACTAAAAAAAAAAAGGTCAGTCTAAAGAATATGAAAAAAACCTTGATTGTATATTTTTTAAATGTAATTTTAAAATTATATCCTTATTAATGGTACATTTTTTGCAACTTCTGAAGATTTCCAACATGAGATATTTTCATTTAAAAAATAAGCTTAAAAGGAATGACTATTGGTGTCATGTACCTTGAAATTAGAAACAGATTTTTTCTAGATGATTCGTAACTGTAATAATCCATCCTTCATCTTTACAACCATTTCAACAGAACCAAGGTCTTCCTGTGAAAAAAGCAAGGTATTGCATATATGTGGGGATGTTCGGTGATCAATCTGCCTGGCATGGAACAGAAAATGCTTGCATAACACAGAAATGGAGTATATGATAGACTAAGTAGAGTTGTGTAGGCTTGAGAAAAGGTAAGAACTTGACAATGTATTTTTATGTGTATAACCTAATCCGTGAGCTACCATGAATTACAGTGTGTTTTACAGGAATTGTCATCATGTGCAATATAAAGAGTTATTGCAATCTTTTCTTGAAGTGGATCTGAGACATAAAAAGTGTTAATGCATTAATAGTTTGGAAATGATCCACTGCCTATTCCACTCTGCCAAACTCTTTCATTTCTAGCTTATTAGAGATTAAAATGTGCAGATTCTCTTATTATATTATCCTGACAAAAAAACCTTAATGCGATTCATCTGTAGGTTAAAATCAAAATGTACCTTATTTTTTCCCTCACAGATCCATTGCTTTTGTTATCAATGATTCAAAAGAAAAAACCACAAAATAGCCCTCAGCAGGTATCTCACTTTTGCTTCATTACCTGGAAGATAATGGCTAAACGTAATTCTAAAGTATATTAAGAAAATATTTTCTATAGAAAAGGTTGAAAAAATAAGCTCTTTCATTATTTTAAAATCTAAAAAAATAGCTTAAAAGTGTATTAATGCTCAGAAAATTAAATTTAATGTTATTATTTTTTGAAAGTAAGACCAGTTACATTACAAATGTTGCTCATTATATGTATAATCTTTTAAAATTAAACATTTGTTGGTATTTAATATTTGCTAGTGCATAAAAAAAAAATTTTCAAAGATATGCAATGTGCACAAATATTCACTGAATGTTTAAAAGGTATTTGTAGTTACTCTTTATTAAATTCAAAAGTCAGACTTTTCAGATATAAGAATTCTCAGAACTTAAGCTGTTTCTATAGACCTAATTTATTCTCCTATATATCATATGCATTCTAATACAGCTCTTTAGTTAAATGATCAGGTATTCATTTTAGCTTTTTCTAACAGTACTTAACAGTGCTAGAAGATGAAGGAAAAAACATGGGCACATGTAATTAGTCTTGTCTGAATATTTCTGTGCAACCTGAGTCATCATTTCAGAACAATGCATAGAGAATATAAATCAACAACATTTTCAGTTAATTGGAATTTTGATGAGTCAGAAAGACAATTTTAACTTGAAAGCATAGAGGATAGTAGTGGATAGATTAAGTATCCTTTACTGGATGGAACTGCATCACTAACGCAGTTTTTACACTAGGAGTGTATTTCTTCAGTATTCCAAGGGGTAGCTTTTCAGATGAGAAAAGGGCAAAATGAAGGTTCTGACACAAAACACTGACCTCTGTTTACAGTTTAGCTTTGCTAGTAAATAAAAGTCCAAGTACTTTGTAATGAATTCTGAAGGTGTAACTATACGAGCCTTCACTCACAGCTATGTTGGAAGTTGTGCTCTGTCAGGCAGGACTCATGGTATGTCAAGCCATTTGGAAGAGTAAATCATAGGGCAGGCAGCTATAACTGGTAACCATTTTCTGCACTTTACAGCATTCATTTGCTAAACTCATATACCTGAAATATACCTTATGCATCCACTGAGACACCTTGCCTCAGGAAGACTTGTTTGATTTTCCTGAAGCACAAGAGATTAATATGCTTCTCCTGATCCTTGTGAGCATAAATGTGTCATTAGATGCTGTAAACAACTTCTTTTTTGAAGATAAAGGTATGTACTTTTGAAGTATGAAGAAAATCTGGAGGTTTCTAGATAAATCCCATAAAAAATTAGATGGGCAAATAATCATATATATTATTTATAAATAGAAGATTAAAAGTAGATTATAAAGAGTCAACATGGATTCACTTTGTCAAATTAGTATAACTTCCATCTAAAATTATTAAGCTCCTGTAGAGAAAACAAAAATCTAAGATGTCTTTACCTTAACAAGGCTTTGAAATCATCCCAACAAGCTTTTTAATAAGCCATGCAGGAAACATGGAACAGGAAAAACTACTAGAAGGTGGCTGCATAACTGGTTAGCTGTTATCAGTGGGTTATTGCCAAAAAGGAAGACTGTAACAGGAAAAGTTCTGCAGGGATCCATCTTGGGTCTGACTTTATTCATGTATTTTCATTAACGGTCTGTTTAGCTAATTTGCAGATGACATGAAGATGGAAGAACCCAAAAATCTGCCCAATAACAGGATTAAAAAAGAATCCACATTCACTAAAAAAAAGAAACAATGACATTCAACAGCAAGGACAAGGTATTGTGGTTATGCAGAAATAATTACTTGCTTAAGCACAGTTCTGAGCATAATTGGTTTGGCAACGGTTCTTTTCAAAAAGGATACGGGGTTATTGTGGGTAGCATGTTGGACATAAATGAAGTACAAAGTTTTACCGAAGAGAGATAAGCACCCGTACATGGCATAAAAACAGATATAAAGCCTGTAATACAGGAGAAGGAGGCTTTTGTTTTTTCTCAGCTGTTCTACGGCTCAGCTGGAGTGGTGTCCAGTTTGGGGTATTGCCTTCCAGGAGAGAAGTAAACAAACTGGAGAGCACCCTGAGAAGAGAAATATTTGTCTGAAGTTTAGGAAAGATGCTCTACAGGAAATAAATAAGAAATATGCTTTTGGTGGTTTTGCCCAAAGCAGAGAAATTTGAGGGAGACAACCTTGGAACAAATAGAGAAGGTTGATGCAAAAAATCATCATGGAGTTTATACGACTACATAAGGCAAGGAATGCTCAAGTTAAATATTAGGGAGCAGTTAATGGAAAATTGTGCAATTGAATAAATCACTTAATGAGGTTGTGGAACATCTGTCTTTAGTCATACTTAAAGGTACGCAGGACAAGCAGATTCCAGGAATAACAGAGGTCCATGTCCTTGCATGGAGCAACTGATAAGACGTTCATGAGCTTTCAGCCATATTTGTTTTATAGTTACTGCACACATTTCTATTTTAAGGGAATTCTGATTATGATGATTGGTTATATTTTATTTATTTGTGGATAGTTTTCTGAAAAACTTTTCTTACTTTCTCGTCCTTTTCAACATCAGGAAAATTGGGTTTACTTGAATACTTTGACTAGAAAAGTGGTCAGGTGATCTTGAATTACAGGAAAACTGAACAAGCAAATAAAATCTGCTTTTTTTTGTGATGAAGAAATACAAGTGTACAAAAATCTCTTCCTTTCTTCAGACCTTTTACTATTTTTAAGAAAAGTGATTAAGAAGAATATTGGAACATGCATTTAAAGTAGCTCTCACTGAACACATTGCTTGCATTTCTTAACTAGAAGGTCCAGTATTTTCTATTCAATGCATATTTGAAATGTATTTTTTATACTGTCTTGAGCCAGCTCCTGAGATCCACAAGCACTGCAGTGATATTTTTGGTAATATTTAGCTATGGGATGTTGAACTAACTGCACAACCTTTATAAAATAATAAAAGTAGAAACATTTTCCACTGAATTGAACTGACAATACATAGACGAATTACACAGAATCGCAGAATCACAGAATGTTAGGGATTGGAAGGGACCTCGAAAGATCATCTAGTCCAATGCCCCTGCCAGACCAGGAACACCTAGATCAGGAACAGGAACACATCCAGGCGGGCTTTGAATATCTCCAGAGAAGGAGACTCCACCACCTCTCTGGGCAGCCTGTTCCAGTGCTCTGTCACTCTCACTGTAAAGAAGTTTTTTCTCATATTTAAGTGGAACCTCCTGTGTTCCAGCTTGAACCCATTGCCCCTTGTCCTATCACTGGATGTCACAGAGAAGAGCCTGGCTCCATCCTCCTGACACTCACCCTTCACATATTTATAAACATTAATTAGGTC
>VZTO01003231.1:4414-23181 GCA_013400615.1 Syrrhaptes paradoxus | reverse complement strand
AAAGAGGGTAGATTTAGACTAGACATTAGGAAGAAATTTTTCACTATGAGGGTGGTGAGACACTGGAACATGTTGCCCAGGGAGGCTGTGGATGTCCCATCCCTGGAGGTGTTCAAGGCCAGGCTAGATGAGGCTTTGAGCAACCTGGTCTAGTGGAGGGTGTCCCTGCCCATGGCAGGGGGGTTGGAACTCAATGATCTTCAAGGTTCTTTCCAACCCAAACCATTCTATGATTCTATGATTCTATAAGTATCTAAAACCCCATTATATCCAGTCAGTATATATACAGGGATCTAGAAAACTGCAGAAGATAAAATCTGCTGTGAACAGAGTGAATACTCATGTGGGGCTTCTGTTCAGCTGCCCTTATACAAGCATCTAAAAGCATCTGCAATATGTGACATAGGGCAAAATGAAGACAAGGCAGGGTACCCAGGAACATAGATGGCTGACTGTGAGCAAGTAAATCAGCCCCAAGATTCCCACCTATGTAATCATTAAACAGAAACATTGGAGGGATCCTGACTGTTCCTTTCATAGGAATCTCAGACAGAGACCCCAGTTTCCTCTCAGTTGTGATCAAAGGAAATGGGTAGAATTGCTTGAATGTTATTTTTCTTTGTTTTGTTTTTGCTTTCACATGCTGCCTTGTTTTACTTCATTCTTTGTTGTGGTATGGAATTTTAATTTCACTGTCATTAACAGAAGAGAATGAGAGCCTCAAGAAAAATGCATGTGGCATAATGCCCAGAGTGTATATACTCTGTTTCTGGACAGACTTACAAAGGAAAGAGGGAAAAAAAAATATTTATTCACATTCAATTATGTTTATAACATAATGTCTGAACATTTTTCTTTGGATGTGAGGGGGACTAAATGTTTTATATTGTAGTAAAATAATTTACTCTAATTTCAGATCCTTAGAGCAGAATTTCACAAACTGTGTTGCATGCCTTCCTTTGTCTACTACCAAGTGAATTTTAAAAACTTAGACATCTATTTTGTTTAGCATAGTGATCAGATTTTGATATTATGAACAGAAGTAATAAACCCACTTGTTCTTATTCCGCCCCTGACCATCTGGTAGCTTTTATGCCTCATCCAGAGGAGCATGACCCACAGTTTTTGGAAACATAACCATAAATGCATGTGTCTCTCTTTGGTTAGAGTCTATTTTGATTTTATTGATGGCAGCTTGTTTATTGACTGTACAGATAAAATCTTATTTTTCAAGAGATGTTTACCATTGAAGTTGGTGTTGCCTGATTGTATGGCCTTCAGCTGCAGAAATCCATCTGATGTATTGGTCCTAAATTAAGCAGATTAAAAAAGATGATCATGTAAATGAAATATCTAATGGAGGATGGGTTTTAATAATTTGCTATATTCTTATTTTTTATAAGCCTTTACATGACAAATGCACTGTTCAGCTCACCATTTTATAAGCCAAAATGCAACAACAAAGCTTTTGTAAATGCACGTTTTAACTAACACAGTTCCTTTGGTTTTTATGATACAATGCATATAAAATTATTTTATGTGCATAAAATCCTAATTTTTATGTGCTCAAATGTTTGTAATAGTGGCTCAATCATGTTCATGGATGTTTAAGCTGGCAAAGATGAGATTTCTCTCCAACATTGCTGCAGTATTTCTTGTTTTATACAAGAAATCTCCACCTAAGGCTAAAAATCTCTGTCAAAATATTGGTACGACCCTATCAGTTTATTTTCATTATCTATATAATGTTAATATTTCTGAAGAATTAATAAAATAGTTATTAAACATGTCCATCTGCCATAGCCTGTGACATGCTATTCAAAAACACTAAAAAGATTTGATATGAAGTTTACTAATGTTGCCCAGTTTTATTTTTTCTTATATTCCTTTCTTCAGCTCCTTTTTTTCATTCCATTTTCACATTTTCTTAGACATTAAAATTTTTCTGTTCAGATCAAAGATATGTCAAATTTTTCACTAGATGCTTAGAGAAAATATGTAAATAATATAAGATGGATGTTATGATCCTTCATCATGTATATTCTTTCAGCTCCTGTCTTAACATTTAGGAAATTTCTGAGGCAGAGGGTCATCTGGATCACTGTGATAACAGCTAACAAATCTTTATTTGCCCAGTGTCTTTTTGAACCTAATCTTTTCTTCCTTAATATCTTGTGACAACATGACAATGTTATGGTTAAGTACTTTGATTCTTCCTAATAATTTGTTTTAGACCACTATCCAATAAATTTTCATATTGTTCATATTTTTCCACATTATAGGAAAAAGTGAGTAACCACTTCTTATATACTTTCTTCAAACCATTTGTGACTATACAGGCTTCCATCTTAACTTTGGTGGGTAGTTTCTTTTCGAGCTGAGAAATACACTCTATTCAGTGTCATTTCATACAGAAGTCATTCCATACTTCTGATCGTCCTTTTCATTCTTCTCAGTACCTTACTAAATCTGCTAGATTTTCCTGAGATGGCTGATTAGCACATGTTATTCAGCATGGACTATATGCATAGACATGCATTTATATGACAATGATTTTTGTTTGTTTGTTTGTTTAATTTTATTCTATACTCCTTCACTCTTCATTTCTGACATTATATTTGCCCATTTAAAATTGCTCTAAGATGCGTTTTGAGAACAGTAATCACTAATTCAAAGACTATCATTGTGTCTTCAAAGGGTGATATTTTCATGTGTGTTTTACAAAGAATTTATGAGCACTGAATTATCTCTGTAATTTTTTGTCACTGAATGTAACAAAGTCACCTTTCTTTTTTTACGTTCTTGGAAAAATGTTTGTCATCTGTAAAATCTGTCAGCTCATTATTCACTCCCTTATGGAAATACAGTGAACATCATAAGTCACTGCACAGATCCTTCTGGGACCCCAAGGGTAAGCTCATTCCAGGGTGGAATACAACAATTTATTCCTGCACTTCATTTTTGCTTTCTTTCTTTTTGTGTCTTCATTTGCTTCAATAACTACGTATAATGATCCATGGAATAATTTTTCTTGTTTCTTCCCTTATAGATTCATGCCTTTAGGAGCCTTCTTGAAGGGTTATGTTTTTATTGTTTTCTATCATCTTTCCATTTCCACTTTCATTTCCATTTCATATTTGTATCTTTCTGTCTCACTTTCTTGCTGGTCTTTATTTTACTTTTCATCCCAGTTTGTATCCTTTCTAAATATTTTTTGTCTTTATTTTTTGCCTCTTTCCTGTTGTTTCTTTTTTTTAAAAAAAGTCCTTAATTTTAAATCTTATAACTTATAACCTATTCTTTTACTTTCTACATGATCTACTATTATTTTATTATTTCCCTAGGAAATCCTTTTATTTTCCTCCTTCTGGAATCAATACATATGCAAATCATATAATTATAAAATATCTCAAGTCAGAAAGGACCCGTAAGGATCCTTGAGTCCAACTCCCTGCTCCACTGAAGACTACCCAGAAGGATACTGTGAGAGACAGTATCTAAAACTTTGCTAAAATCCCAAACCAGCACATCTACTGGCTTCTCTTGGTCAACTAGATGGGTGACCTGCCATTAAAGGAAATTGAGTTAGCTAGGCAGGTGTCCTGGGTTAAGCAGAGACAGACTGCTTAAAGTTAACTCTGTTAACTTTGTTTTTTCCTCCTCTTCATAAATAGCTAGCAAGAGGCTATGTTTTGGATTTGTGCTCAGGAGAAGCTGATAAGAACGATATTTTGTGCTGCTGCTAAGGATGGCAGACTAGGGAAGAAGGACAACTGGTTGCTAGCCTAGGATTCTGTGGATGTTTCCATTTGGTCAGGTGAACCATAACCATGGTTATCACAGTTTTTGGGGAGCAATCATTCAACTGGGGAAAAAAAAAAAAAAGCCAGACACCATCCTCTCCCCCTTCCCCAGAAATCACCCAATCCACTCTTACATTCTGGTCCAATCTTGCTCTCTGACACAAAGTTTTCTCAGCTGAAACTTGCTGGCGAAACACGAAATTTTTATTGCTAATGCACATATTAATATATTTTATAAATTAAGTTAAATAAAGCCAAGTTTGCTAATGCTTTGCCGTGTTAGAATATTACAAGTTACAGTCAAGTTGCATTGGTGACTTTAACATTGATTGTTCACAGAGACCATTTTATTTCAGGGATAAATCACGCTCTTCAGTAGAGCATGGTGCTCATTCACAGATAAGAGCACATGATTCTACTGGACTTGCCTGAAACTGTATTTCAGAGGAAACTGCTGTTCTGAACCTGTTGTGTGATATCTTTTAGTATAGTAATAGAGATGTTCACAGGTGAAGCACTATTTTGTTCTAGGGCTATTTCAAAAACAAATACATTTTTGTCACAAGAATTGATTTCTTAGTTATGTGTTTTCATGAAGATTCTTATAGAATGTCACTTTTTGCCTCTACTTATGAAGGTAGAAAATAAGATACTGTTTCAGTTCTGTGATGTAAACTGTATGCACCACATTCAGGTTACCAAAGTTGATTTTTTTTTCAAGCAACCACAAGGAAACCTCCAATTTGTATAGCAATGGAAAAAACAATGTGAAATAATTAAAATTTTCCTAAATAATAACTTAAAAAATGATCGCAAAAAATCTATTGGAAGATTAGGTTATACTAGTAAGCAAAGGAGACATGCCAGAAGAAGAAAAGTATTCTTTATCCTTCTGTTGTCTTACCCAGGAACTTCTTTTGAGATTCTGATGCTAGCTCTCAAACCTGACATCCCAGTCTGGCATGATCACAGATATTAAATCTGCTTCTTTTGAAAAGAAGTAGTGTTCAATTATAAACAGAGTACAGAAAAATAAAAATCTATACAAACTAACTAGCTAATAACCTCTTTTACAAGTGCAAAGTATAGACAATTACTTCATTGTAAATAACAGAGATAAAGTCTAAGATACAAATGTGTTACTTTGGAAAGAATGCTACTACAATGCTCAAAACCTGACTGCTTATTTGTACTTTAAATGATGATGAGTAATATTATTGCTGACTTTCCACCAAGACCATATTTTTTGTCCTGTTGTTGATAAACACTTCTATTTCTGACTTAGTAACAAGTCACTAATGCTAGTAAATGTTACCTGACACCCAGAAGAAACTAAGGAAAAACTTATCATTTTGTAGCAATGAAATATCTTTTGAAAAAAAATGCCAACAACATTTGAGCATTTCATTAATTTGTTACTCTTTACTGTGATCAATTATGATTTTGTATATGCACTGAATCTCACAGCATCATCTTTTGAATTTGATATAATTTAAAAGGCATTGTGAATCAACCTGTAACCTTTCTTGCCTACTTCTATGCTGTCCACTTTCACTTTAATTTTCAGAATTTATAGAGAATTCAGTCTAGGGCAAAATTATTAGAAAGTGTTTGTGTTAAAAGAGTTTGGGAATCTTGTTTTTGCTAAGATCAGAATGCTTAACTGAAAAATGCTATTAGATAGTACATGAGGCAGTATCTGATTCAGTATAGCGACAACGAGGTAAATTTTTATGAGGTCTGCTTTATCTAGTTGTTCTTTCTAGTTTTATGATTATGGGTCTCTATTCTTCAGTGTTTTAATGGAATCTGTGCAGTACCTAAACTTGCTTAGCTTTCTTCATAATGTTATATGTGATAGAAATGCAGGCAACACTATTTCAAACTTAAAATTTATGACTATTCACAATAATATTTTAAAGCCTGCAGACTCCTAATGGCTACAAAGTTCAGTTGTTACAGCCATAGCTTTGTGGATGTACAGGTGTAAAATGAAAGAAATGAGTATAGTTGAAGGGAATACAGTGTTGTAGCTACACTATCTGAACAAATTATACAATCTGAAAGACCAAACAAATGTGTGCACATGGTGAATAAGATTTGTTTAATCATTTCAGGTGTTTACAACAAATGTATTTCAATTAATTGTTCACCCTACACTCCCTTTACAATCAACAGAAAGTATCAATAAAGCACTTTTTTGGTCACTAGAAATGTACTAAATGCAGGTTTCTTCTCAATGTTGAGAGATGGGCTCCTAGGGGAGGATAGGATCTACAGTTGTAACTCAGGTGTCCGGATATTAGGTTGGGTGAATTGCACCAAGTTATTTGCAAAGCACAGCTATTCTGGCAGATGTCATAATCTTTTTCTTGTATTCTGAACTAACTTACATATAACAACAGTGTAGTATACTCTGTACCGTGTATTGATTAGAATGAGCACACCACTATAATGGCATATTACTACACCAGCACACGCTATGTGTGTTTTAAATTTAGGCTAAGGGTTTCTTATTAATATACACAACCAGAGACAGATATGAATGGAAATATAAAACAAAATAAATACTTTGTTTACTTTGAAAATATACAAGAATCTTTCCTAAAATGAAACATGAAATGGGAACTATAGATTTCTAGTGCATATTGTGGCTCCACAATAAATCAATATTATCCCATGCTAAAAACTTTTTAGGTCTTTAAAACATAATTCAACATTAGTTAAATGTTAAAAATAGAGGTGTTTGAATAGGGAAAAATAGGTTTAACTTTATTGTATGTTCTGGTACTTGCTTATAAATTGTTGTACAGCACTGAGAAAATGTTCTTGGTTTGCTTCTTTTACCACATATATTACAAACTCTCAGAAGACCACCGATCCTTAAAGTGTAGCAAGTTTAAGTAATTTCTGATAGATATTCCAAGCAAGAACATATGCAGAAGGATGTGATATTTTCTGTAGTTGAATGGGGAAAGAGGAAATCTGAATGAAACTAGATGTCTCTTAGGTGTTTTCTGGAGAGAGCTGCTAGAGATCTGCAAAATTTATGTGTGACAGGCAAAGCATGAAAGGAGTAATTTTTTCGACTCGACTTTATTCTCTCAGCTGGGGACAATGAGACCCAGAGGTTCAAGAACAGAAAGGTTTAGAGAATTTTAGGGACAGATACCGTGGGTCTGGCCTGCTGACAAGAAGAGCTTCCAGATCACTAATTTCCAGGTCGCTGATTTCTGCCAGTGACACACAGTAAAGATTTCAGTGACTAAAGCTGAAGAGGCTCATATCAATTGAAAGAATTGCCAGACGTTAATGGTCACATCTTTATGAATTTATCCTTTATGCCAACATATAATTCTTGTATTTGACATATGCTTTTGTTACATGGAACACTGAGAGTCAAATGTAAGTCAGATTTATAGTATCATGTAGTAGCAGAGTCTTGTCTCATACCAAAATTTTCCAGAAGTCTTGGAAAACACTGTAGGTATAGAGTACTGTAGTTTGGTTAGGTGTGATAGTCTATGAGTTCACCTGTCTTGGTGCCCAGGATCATTTAATGAATTCTTCGTTGTCACTGCATGAAAAAGGACACAATCAATCAAAGTGGATTTTTGCTCTGCATATGCCATATGCTTCTACAGATATAATCACAAAGTCCTCCATTTAGATTACTTGTTACATTTACTCTCAGAAATTAAGCATGCTTGGGAAAATTGTTGGTCACTGTCTCCTTTTGGCATAGCTGTTTCAGCCCCAGGAACTCATGGCTGCAAGTACATTGTCTATTAAACAATTATTCTCTTAGTTTTTCCTGCAACTCTCAAACCATTCTTGAGAATTGTTTAAAAAAATGCTAGGTAGCACAGGACAAGTTTGTGTCAGGGAAGATTCTCACTGTTTTCTAGTGTAGTCGATCTTGCACCAGTGTCTCAAAGCATTCTAGGCACACGTTATTCTACTTGTAAGATGCAGGCTTCTTATACCATTCTAGCACATTTTTTAAAACTCCCTTTCCAAACTGCTACTCAATGTACTGATGCTTATTTTAAGGAAAAATACAGAGAAAACAGTAAACTGTTTCCTTCACTGACTGCTTTGATAACCAGGAAAACATCACTGACACTTAGAGTGTCATCCTTTGTCTATTAGCACTCAATGAAATCCTAGGGACAGTTCACATTTCCATGCTGTGTGCCTGTACTGACATAACTTATATCCTGTTAACACACAACACAGATAGCAGGAGACATTTGTGTAAGGACACCTTAAATTAAAGACATGAAAAGTTTGTTCATGGTCGTCATACTTCGTGATTATTTGCCTATGCTCCGTGCTCTGCAAAATTTGAGCCTACACTATGACTGTGACTTGTAGTTTTTCTGCAAGCTCTTGTTTACTGAAATTAGAAGGAAAATTAATAGAGTTTTCCGTTCATTCATATTTTTTTCTATATTGACCAAAGCTGTACATTTCTTCTTTTCTTATCATGGAACCATTTTTACAAGGACAGTTCTATTATTATTTTAAAAGACATAATAAATATCAAACATCAGACAGAAAGAACAATTCTGTTCATAAAACATAGAGATATTTTTAAACAATATCTCTTTCCTTTGGCATAGTCTGATGTATGTTGTTACACTGATTGTGTCTAGACTAAATTACAACATAGCGCATCACAGTGAACCTTAAGAAACTGGTCCCCCAGTAATGCTGGATGAAAGACACTGGAGTATCCCAAGGCTCTCTTTAGCCCACATGTGTGACAACTTTATTCACAGAAGCCAGGAGGCAGGAAAGGTTAGTGTGCATTCAAACCTTACTTTCAGGTAGTATAAGGATACTGCAAATGTGGGACCTCGAAAATACTCCTGGTTCTTATAAATGAGATGTCATCCGGTATCTGCCACACTCTGTGGACAATCCAGGTGAGATGAGTGAATCCTTATAAAAAGGGTGACACTAAATGCAAAGATGAGTCTTCAGATTTGGCTCTGTGTTCTAAAAGCAAGGTGAATAAGGTGAGATGCTGCTCTTGAAATCAAAATGTAATTGTCTGTTTCTTTCAAAAGCTCTGGTGTCTTAGATCCTGAGTTCTAAATAAGAGTTTAAAATCTATATCTAGTGGTCTGAAAGGTCAAGGTTCTAATGTTTACCATATCAGGCTTTTAAAATAAAGTTTGACAACCAGTCCCTAATAAAAAAAATGCTAAGCTGTGAATTTCATTGCACTCTCTAATGGCATAAGGTGCATACTAACATTGTAAAAAGTCAAGACAAGTCAAGCTTTATTGTGTTGGGAGGAGTTCCTTTTTTAGCTCGAACTGTATATTTGCTTTTGATATTTTGCTTGTAAACACAGCTCAGGCATAAAAGAACATCCACTTCTTCAGTGCATATGCAATGCTTCATCCTTTTTCCTAATGAATGCCAGGAGTGAGTGTACTGAGATCCCAAACTATCACTGCAAGTTCCAAGTGGACAAAAAGAAGCATGTTGTGTCTGCCTGCCTTCCTGCTTTCATTTCACTGATGCAGAAAACTAGTTGCAAACCATCAGGAACCAGGGGAAAGGCAGGAGTGTCTTCCCTGAGCACTGTTTTCTTTATATTGAAGTCTTATCATGTCCTGCAAACAGATACTAATGCATCCCAATGCATGTGAGTACAGGACTGTGACCTAAAGAGACATAAAATGTAATAAATGACCAGAGATAATTTACTGATCAGACAAGTGAAGCAAGACAGACATTCTCACTCAGACAAGTGAAGCACGACAAACATTCTCGCTGCACCAGACAGGGGAGCATCTTGTCTAGATAAGAGTTAAACCACAATACTATAGAAATGTGTTATCTTAAGCAAACAGTAAAACCGCTATGTTGTGTTACCGTAATAATATGTGCCTTTGTTTAAACTTTGAACTAATTAATTGTATAAGAAGAATGTTTGTATAAGCCAAATTTATAGCTGTTCTTTTCTATCGAAACTGCCTGAAAGAAGTGTGGGAGGGGTGGGGCATACCGAAGATGCCAAAATCGACCTCTGTAAGGATAAAAGGGTCGCTCAGCTTGCTTGAATTTTGCAAGCCTTGGTGGAGCTGCGTCTCCCAGGCAGCCCAGCGCTGTTTTGCTTTCCTACCTTAATAAACATTTAATTAATCTAAGTGGGACTTAGTGCTCATTTAGTCTATAACATAAAATCCCGTGATTCTGTGGCTGGTGTCCACAGGTAGAAAGTATTTTGTGGATTAAATCTTATGACCTCAAAATTTGGGACCAACTAGCACTGTTGTCCTTCTAGTTAGAAACTACAGAGTTCCCTAAGCCTTCAAATAGCACATGCCTGAATCTCAGTGCAGCCTTGAACTGCAAGCTGCATGAGAAAAGGTTACTTATCTTTCATTTTATTTAGAGCCAAGTGCAACTTTTGGGCCTTAACAAACAAGTAGTAAATTCTCTGCATTGGATTTGTTTTTCAAATACTTATTTTTTAAAAGTTTCAAAGGTATTGTAGATGATACTTCATCTGACACTTCTGTATTTATCTTTTGACATTATTAAGATGCATATTTTCTTATGCATGAATGTGCAGTGGACCCAATCCAAAAAGTAAACACATAAGTTCACATGAGACTAGGGATATTGAGAAAATGAAAGATATGTGGTGTATAGGTTTAGTGGAAGTTATTCTCCAGTGGATTCATTTCATTCTCTCCCATCACCATTCAGTACCAACAAATAATGCTTAAGCAAATTATGTGGGGCAAACATAGTATTTCATTTTTATAAGACCAGATTGTTCAACCCTAACTTCAGAGACAGTAAAATTTCTATACCTTGATGTATGCATATAGCACAGGAAAGACATGGACCTGTTGCAACAGGTCCAGAGGAGAATACAATCAGAGGGCTGGAGCACCTCCCCTATGAGGACAGGCTGAAAGAGTTGGGGTTGTTCAGCCTGGAGAAGAGAAGGCTCCGAGGAGACCTAATAGCAGTCTTCCAGTACCTGAAGGGGGCCTGCAGAAGAGATGGGGAGGGACTCTGTCAGGCAGCACAGTGATAGGATGAGGGGTAACAGTTTTAAGCTGAAAGATGGTAGCTTTAGATTAGATATAAAGAAAACATTTTTTTTTATTGTGAGGGTGGTGAGGCACTGGCACAGGTTGCCCAGGGAAGTTGTGGATTCCCCATCCCTGGAGGTGTTCAAGGCTAGGCTGGATGAGGCTTTGAGCAACCTGGTCTAGTGGGAGGTGTCCCTGCCCATGGCAGAGGAGTTGGAACTAGATGATCTTTAAGGTCTCTTCCAACCCAAAGCTTTCTATGATTCTATGGTGGGTTGGCCTTGGCTGGCTCTGACGTCACCCAGCTGCTCTCTCACTCCCCCTCATCAACAAAATAGAGGGAGAAAATAAGAAAAAGTCGTGGTCCTAAAGGCAAAGAGATTACTTCTAGTTACTGCCACAGGCAAAACATACTTGACTTTGGGAAAATTTATTTAATTTCTTGCCAAGTAAGACAGATTTAGATAGCTAGAAAAAAACCCCAAAACCAAAACTACCTTCTTCACAGCCTCCTTCCTTCTTCCCAGACTCAGCTTCACTCTTCATTCCCCCCTCCTCAGTGTCCTTGCCCCTGAACAGCACAGGGGGTGTGAGGAAAGGGGAGTTACGGTCAGTCCATAAAAATTGCTCTCTGCCACTCCTTCCTACTTACGCTTTTCCCCTCTCTAGCACAAGTACTCTCCACAGGCTGCAGGTGTCCTTCAGGTAAAACCAGGTAAAAGGTCCTCTCTACACACTGCAGTTCTTCAAGAACTATTGCAATGTGTGTCTTCTCCATGGGGTACAGTCCTTTCTGTATTTGAGTGTGTTCAGGAGCTCTTTGTTCCTTGTTCATCCATGCAGGTCTCCTGGTATTTCTGCCTGACTTCGTCTTTGTTGGGATGCATCACTCCTGAGCTTGGAGGAGGTGATCTTTGAATATTAACCAACTTTCTTGGGCCCTACTTCTCTCCATGGCTTTATCTCACAGTACTCTACCAAGCAGATCCCTGAAGTGGCCAAAGTCTGCTCTTCTGAAGTCCAGGGCAGTGAGTGTGCTGTGCTCTCTGCTCACCTCCCTAAGGATTTTGAACTCCACCATTTCATGGTCACTGCAGCCAAGGCTTTTCTTGAGCTTCACATACCCCACCAGCCCTTCCTTGGTGGTGAGAACAAGGTCCAGCATGGCACCTCTCCTTGTTGGCTCCTCTATCATTTGCAGAAGTTATCAATGCATTCCAGGAACCTCCTGGCTTTCTTATTCCCTGCTGTGTTGTCCCTCCAAAAGATATCAGGGTGGTTGAAGTCTCCCATGAGGATCAGGGCTTGTGAATGTGAGGGTGCGCCTATCTGCCTATGGAGGGTCTCATCCACTTAGTCTTCCTGCTTGGGTGGCCTGTAGCAGACCCCCACTATAATGTCCCCCCTCCTTTTAACCTTAACCCATTATCTCTCAGTTGGGTCCTCCATGCACTCCAGCTGGTAATAGAGATTAGGATTTGATTATGGAGTTTACTAAGGACAAGAGGAAAAGAAAGAGTTTATCAGGGACCAGATATCTTATTATTTAATTTACCCAGCCAAACAACATACTTTGCTACAGTACTGTTTCTGTATTGTCTTAAACTAGTTAAATTTCACTTTTGCTTGACAATGTTACTGTGCTGTAATAAAAGAATCCTGAGTAAAAAAATCAAAGGAAGATGGAAAAAACAGTTTAATAACCCAATTCTGACTAGTGGAATTTTACTGCAGGACTTATTTTGTGTTGCATGTAAAAGTGATTTTGAGGTTTTGAGTTTCTAATTTTGGGCTTATGATAGACTCATCTTGACCCTTGTATTGGACTTTTTCCCATTCAGAATTTCATTGTTCATGTTAACAGTTTTAAATTGGATTTTTTAATACTGCCGGTTTTGAAATCTTACTTATATTTACTGCTATAGTTCTTATACTGAAATAACTTTTTTTCTTCTGTAGCATATAGATCAGTTCTGATGTGACTTGCTATAACATATTCACACAAATAAACACTTTCCTTTCAACTGTGATTCAGACACTGATGTGGGGAGGAAGACATACTGCAATCGCATTCAGCAGCTATTATTAATTTGGACCCAATGAAACCTCATGGTTCCATAATGTTTTTCATTAAGAAGGCACCAAAATGCTCTCCAAAGAAAACTAGCATAATTCAACTGATATTGAGATTTATTGTGCTTATATATGAAGAGATTAGACAGAACTTGTGCACGTGTGCACACCCATTTACATGTGCAGCTCAGATTTACTTACATACTCATTTCCTTTGGCAAGTAAGATTATTTCTTTTCAGTTTTGAGTTAGTGATGCTCTTTTTTCTGGCATTGGAAGTGATCTATTTTGGTGGTAGATGTGTGTGTTTAGGCATATCATGCACACTGTATATCTCTATAAGTGTTAATACTCGGGAATATAATGCATTATTATGGTAAGCCTTCTTTTTTCCTTTTTTTTCTCTTTCTGTTTATTTATTTACAGTTTCTATTCAACTTCTCACCATAAGATGGGATGCAATGGATGGAGTAGAAGAATATATAAAAAAATAACATATTCATATGTATGTGAATATGTTATACATATACATAGACGTATTATGAAAAATGATGACTATTATTTCTGAGATGCTCTCACATTTCTTCTGATTCTCTCTTGTGTTTTCTTACTTCTAGCTATGTCTTTCCTTAGATCACTCATCTTCTTCAAAATAAGATTATTTGTCTAGATCATAGGTATGCCATGAGACTGAAGTAGATAATAAAGCACTTGAGAGTTCATTAAATGTCGCACATGGGGGACATTTATTAGGATTATGGAGGTGATAAATAACATATTTGACCTTCAGCATCTTGTGAGCCAAAACTTGAATAAACTTTGAAGAAAATGGAGTGCTAATGTATTCACATCAATTGTTGGTGTTGGCATCCTTAGGTGGCCCAAACTTTAAGTGTATTGGCACTTCCATTTTATTTACAAATTTCATTTTCTGTTTCACATACCAGGCTTTAAAGTCTGTTATTAACTCCTTCTGTTTATGCTTAATCAAACCAGGACAATACTTTCTGTGGTATAACTCTCACTATATATCCAAGCTCTCTGAAAGTACTCTCTTGGTAGTGCTAAACCCTTAGAATATAATGCCTTCTGGCTTCTGAATTTGAAGAACATGAATAATCAAACAGCTGGCTCTTGTTGAAATGAAAGGCCTGCAACAATACGTGTTGTAATGTCACATTGTGCTGCTGCTCTTGTGCTGTGAAGTTACCTACTGCTATATGCATATCACCAAGTCTATGAGAGGAATGAGAAAAAAATACAACTGATCTTTTTGTTTAAAACAGAAGTCAAAAAGTTACTTATTTATATTCTAAAAATTCATTTAAGTCTGAGGATTTTGAGATGCATTTACAATTAATTTGTCTTAAATGTTATTATTGTACAGAAGAAAAAAAACACATTGAGAAAAAGTGTGATTTTTGGAACTGCAGTACTGCTCTTACCTGGTCACATTGCATAAAACAGTAAAAATAAAAAATTCTGACTGGCATGAATAGAAATAATCTTAATTAGCAGTTCTGAAAATTACTTTCTAGATCTATTGATGAGAAAATGATGAATATTTAAAGTGATAGGTACCTTTACAAAATTTTATCTACATTGTACAATTTTTTTCTGCTTTTGAATAAACACAATTTTCAACCAATGTTAACACTGAATGAAAGAAAAAAAGGAAAAATCAAGGGTTTGAGTGGCTTTTGAGAAGGAGCTTTAAACTACTTACACATTTTTTTCTATAAACGTCTTTTGTCTTTCAAAAAAAACCCCACCTAGCTTAGTGCTAGAGATCTGAGATGATGACTTTAGAGAGGGTATACGGTTATTAAATCATGCTGCAGTACCCACATAGATATATTCAGTACATAAACATCAAAGTACATATATATTCCCCCACACAAGAATTTCTAATAAAAAACATTTAAAAGCATCTTGTAGACGGGATTTTTTTGCTAAGTAAAAGTGATAGACAACAGAGAGAAATTCAGAAGGAAATATATCTAAAATGCAGTGAAAATGAGCCTAACATTTGATAAAAACCAAGCAAAAAAATAAAATAAACAAAACAAAAACTTGGTGGATCTCTTTTAAAGGACAAGATGCTGAAATCAGTATCACCATAAGATTTCTTATCTTATACATCTTATAGCTAAATAAGTTGTTCTTAAAATAAGAGCTGATAGGGAAACTGTTTTAAATTCTGAGATTTTTAAAGTTGTTTCTACTTCAACCTGAATTTACTTTTANTATACACATTTGAACCCCCAATCACTTCCTTTGAAGTTCATATTTTTTCTGCTGATTTTTGCCTTGCAAGCTGCTAAAATTTACACAAAATTGCACATTGTAAAAGGACATTTAGAACCCTAAAGTAGGTTACCTTTATGTGCAGTATCCCCAGAGCTACATCTTGTCTTCAGACCATCATAGGTCAGTTCAGCAACAGACAAGCTGAATTCTTAAGTACAATTTCTAGTTTATTCCTAACAGCTATCATTGACACATAAATCCACCTGAAATAAACATATTACATTTTCAAGACTAGGAAGCACCATCTTGCATTAAATTACAAAACCCAAATGTTTTCTGCCTTTACATGTATTCAATCTTAAGGCTGCTTCTCATCTTTTAAATGTATTTTTTCCTAATAAAATTACTGTACATTTCCAGCCTCAGATATTGGCAGTTAGTCAAATGGCTATTTTGTGTCATGGTGCCTCATTCATTGGCCTTAAATCCATAAAAAAACTATAAAAGGAACAGCATTTAAAACACTTCACTTACCAGAGGTGAATTTTGAGCGTCCCTCTGAGAAGGAACAGTAAATTTGATTCATTAAGTTAATTATGTACTTGTGTAAAGCATTTTCCAAAATGATTTCTAAAATCTACACAAGGTCATAACAAGGCTTTTCATTTAGTCATTGTTTTTGAGTTTAAAAGGCTCCAAAGCTTTAAAAAAAAACCCCTCTCTGTGTCTTGTAAACATCCAGATATTCACACATGCTTTGTTCACCTTTTCCATTTCCATAATGACCACAAGCATTCTTTTCACCCATGCAGTATATATAAAACTATTCCATCTAGTGCATATTCTGTTTTAGGAGTAAAAAACCTGAATAAACTTCATAAGTTCAAAAGCAAACTATGACTATATCTCTTGAAAACTTACCTTTGTATAGCGGTTAATCTGCTTCAGCTCCCGCCTCAAGAACAAACTAGATTTCAACAACACAGTGACAAAAACTTCAGCAGTTTTCTCACCTCACACATATATTTGCAAGCTTATTTTCTTTGAATACTCTACCAGTATAGTAAGTGCACGTACAATGACCATAAGGCAGAATTTAGTGATATATAAGGACTATTATTTGCTATGTCCTTGCAGCATTTTTACAGGAATATTGCATATTCAGTAATCCCATCATACCTTAACAGGATGGGATGCAGCTTTATTAATAATTAAAGTTGAAAAGCAGGTGTAAAATAAGGACTTAACATAAGGAAGGTAAAACTTTTTAGCTTCAATAGTCTCAGGAATCCAGTAAAGGGAGGAACAGCTGGAGTATCTGACAAGACACTGGATATTGCTACTTCTGGGTGGCTTGGCCAGAAACTGTTGCAGTATTCTGTTAATAAGGTAAACTATACTGTTTGGTGACACAAAAGACAAAACCTCTTGCTTTTATGTTTGTCTTTATAGTTTGTGTCTTACAAAATATGTTTCCACTCTCAGGAAAAAAAAGAGTGCAGGGAGCATTCTTTGCATGCAGACAGATAGATTACATATAAACTTCAGCCTAGTGTCAGCCTGGGAAGTTTTTCTTAATCCAGAAGCTTCTTAAATACCCTCTATTAAACACAATGAAAAAATATCAGCAACAGAAAATAGAAAGTGATGCAAATTTTGAAGAAAACTGCAGACCATTTATCCCTGTAGGGTGAGTGGAGGCTTTATAACTCATTGTTTCAAGGTCTGTTCAAAGGCTTAGAAGCAATATGTCATAACCTAATAACTTAATAGAAAAAGCCAAAAGTGCACAGAAGTAACTTTTAGAGAAAAACAAGTCTGCATGAACTCAAGCAAAATGCTTATTGGAAAGCATGTCTAGGCTATAGGGGGTGAGACATTGACCTTGGAGAGAACCGACTTATAGTACCATGTAGAAATCACTAACGGAGTTGAAGAGGAGATTACTGTGTTTTCAGAATGGAAGCGATGGCATTAACTCCCAAGATACGAGGATGTTCCTAAATGAAAAAGAAACAGAAACAGAAACAGAAACAGAAACAGAAACAGAAAGGAACAGAAACACTTGTTGCTATCTGTCACTGAAACAATAGAAGAGACAACCTATACAACTAATCATTAACTCTGTCTAGGAACAACTAGTCATTTCCATACTGCCTACAGTTAAGCTTCACATCTCCTCTGGCCCCAGTTCGGTGCTATGCCCCTAAAATTGTGTGCGCATACGGAGAAGGTGGTTACTGACGAAGTATCTGGAATCATGTCATGTGTTGCAGCCAACCAGACTGGTGCTTTCATGGTATGACACTGGGCTGTTTCTTTCAGGTTTGAAGCAATATTCATTCATAGTATGGTTTTCGTATGACTTTTTCACAGGAAAACAGAAAATTGTTTGAAAATAATTTGATAATAATTCTATTTAAATTGAGATAACAGATGTCACTAATATGCCCTGTCCACTATATCCTCTATGCCTTGCCACCTTCAATCTTTTTGCCAAAGAAATAAATTCATCAACTTCTATAGTGCAAATTTTCTCCTCTATGCAAGTTTCCACTTTCTTTATCTTGAATTTGATTCTCAACACCTAGACCTGGTGCAGCTGTAACAATGGCTTTAAAATAATTCTGAAATAGTTTTTGGAAAGTGCAATGCTGTTGCTGACTGAATCAACGCAAAGTCACTGATCAGTAGTTAAATGAATACACTTCCCCAGGGTTGGGAAGAGGTGGATTAAAGATAGCTGTGGCTAAATCCATTCATATAATACTGTAGGAGGGTTTCTAGCCCACCTGTAGCCTCTACAAAGGCAGTGGATAGTATATGAGATGTTGAACAATGTCAGAACTCTTCAAACTGTTCTGCAATTATATATGGGGAAAACTCATTTTCTACCTCCAGTTATATAAGTATTGGTTTATGAAAGCTCATGCAATTTGTGACAAGCAATAAGGCCATTTTTAGGATATAAATGAGATTCCCAAATAAGCTGGTGTCAAGCTGACATGGCATGCTGTTCTGCCACACATCTGGAATAGTAATGGTTCTCTCCAGCAATCTTTTGTTAGCTACTCTATGATGAAATTATGGTCAAATAGCAAAAATAACAGTGTGACTGTGCCCATGAAAACAAACTTCTCTCAGGTATATCTCTGGACCCATTATCACTCAAAGCAGCTGCTTGCCGCTGCACTTAGTCACAGGTCAGGATCTCTAATGAACTGTGTGTGTCATTTTCATAGAAGCTCAGAAACACTTTTCAGCATGTAGGTTGGCATAAAATGCAAGTTTCCAACCACAGAGCCACTTCATAAGAAAATGCATTTGTAGAATCATCATTGTTCTCTACAGCTGCCTACGGAGGGGAAATGGAGAGGGAGGTGCTGAGCTCTTCTCCCCAGTTTTCAGCAACAGCAGTCATAGGAATGGCTCAAAGATGTATTGAGGGAGGTTGAGGCTTGCCACTAGGAAACATTTCATCACTTAAAGGGTGGTCAAAGGCAGGAATAGGCTTCCTAGAGAGATGATAAATGCCCCAAGCTTGTAAGTGTTTGGACAACACCCTTAATAATAC